>JADRCH010004737.1:0-33836 GCA_019843965.1 Rhynchomys soricoides
AAGGCACAAGGTCCCAATATTCATTCCTACCCTCTGCCCCACTTCTAGTCACCACTTTATTTATTTATTACTTTTTAATTTATCAACATAATACTCAGACCTTGTTTCATTCTACCACTATGAACTATTTTAAACCTCAGAACTTTGAATCCTCCAACAATATAGAAGTACAATTAGGAACCTGAGTTTTTATGTGCTACAGGCTATGGGCAGAGATAAAAGAAAAGATATAAAAGTACAGGCAAATAAACGCATGATACTAACTGTTCAAAAGACCTCCTTCATAAGATATATTTTCTGGATGAGTGATAAGAATAAGCCTCACTCAAATGACACCAACTGAAAGAATTTAACTAGTCCCTGAAGCAAAATTTCCAGCCATAAGAACCCCAATTACATCCCAAATCATTTGAAACTTACAGTGATATATAAAAGCATGCAGGATATGGATCCGTCTTCTTCCTGTACTGCAAGAATGTGGCTCATTTCCTGTTATTATTCCCATGATTTTATTTGAAAGCCTGCATAGTGTGACTTATGCAATTTCTTCTTTATGGGAAATTGGAATTCAGACAGGACCAGGGAAATGTTTCAGAATATACATTGTCATTTACTCTAAAAAGAACAAATCAAAACTTAGTCCGCTGGAAGTGAAACTGGAAGCCTTGCTCTGTGCTTCCTTTTACCCTCTCAGGAACCTCTCTCAGTGCAAAGCAGCCCTCAGGCTCAGTATGAAAGCCAAGGCGTACCTGAGAATCCCAATATCCTTCTCACTAAGGCCTCCATCAGATCCACTTTATCCTGGAGCTGCTCCTCTGCTTGGTGACCTTTCTAAGATGTAAGTGTTCAAGGTTTCAGGAGAGGGCCCTAGGCATGTCATTTGTGGTATATATGACTGTATGTCTTTGTTCATTTTTTGTAAGCATTTTTTTCATATTTTATTTACATTTCAAATGTGTTCCCTTTTCTAGATCTTCCCTTGGAAACCTCCCTATTCCATCCGCACTCCCCTCACTATGGGGCATTCCCCCAACCACCCACACATTCTCAACTTCCCTCCTTGGCATTTTCCTACACTGGGGGATCTAACACCCTCAGGCCTGAGTGCCTCTACACCCCCTGCTGGCTAACAAGACCCTCCTCTGCCACATATGTGGCCATCACCATGGGTCTCTCCATGTGTATTCTTTAGTTGGTGATTCAGTCTCCAGGAGAATCAAGGGGTCAGGCCAGTTGCCACTGTTGCTCCATCCCTGTGGATGGAAACTTCCTCATCTCCTTCAGTCCCTTCTTGAACTCCTCCGTCTGGGACATCACACTCAGCCCTATGGTTACTGTGAGGTGACTCTTGGGTATATCGAACTTTTGAAAGTACATATCATTGAGTACACATCATGTTATTCTTTTATGACTGTTACCTCGATAAGGATAATATTTTCAAGTTCGATCCATTTGCCTGCGAATCTCATGAACTCATTGTTTTTAATAGCTGAGTAGTATTCCATAGTGTAAACATACCACATTTTCTGTATCCATTCTTCTGTGAAGGGACATCTGGGTTGTTTCCAGCTTTAGGCTATTATAAATATGGCTGCTGTGAGCATAGTGGAACATGTGTCTTTATTACATGTTGGAGCATCTTCTGGGTATATGCCCAGGAGTGGTATAGCTAGGTCCTCAGGTAGTATGATGTTCATTTTTCTGAGGATCCACCAAACTGATTTCCAGAGAGGTTGTATCAGTTTACAATCCCACCAGCAATGGAGGAGTGTTCCTCTATTTCCACATCCTTGCCAACATTTGCTGTCACCTGAATTTTTGATCTTAGCCATTCTGACTGGTGTGAGGTGGAATCTCTGGGTTGTTTTGGTTTGCATTTCTTTGATGACTAAGGATGTTGAACATTTCTCTAGGTGCTTCTGAGCCATTCCAGTTTCCTCAGTTGAGAACTCTCTGTTTAGCTCTATTTCCCATTTTTTGATAGGGTTATCTGGATCTCTGGAGTCTAGCTTCTTGAGTTCTTTTTATACATTGGATATTAGCCCTCTATCAGATATAGGATTGTTAAAGGACTTTTACCAATCTGTAGGTTTCTGTTTTGTCCTATTTACACTGTTCTTAGCCTTACACAAGCTTTAGAATTTTATGAGGTCCCATCTATCGATTTTTGATCTTAGAGCACAAGCAATTGGTGTTCTGTTTGTGAACTTTTTTTCTGTGTCCAGGTGTTCGAGAACTTTCCCCACTCTCTCTTTTATTAGATTCAGGGTATCTGGTTTTATGTGGAGGTCCTTGATCTACTTGGACTTGAGCTTTGTATAGGGAGATAGGAAGGGATCAATTTGCAATCTTCTACATGTAGATTGCCAGTTGAACCAGCACCATTTGTTGAAGATGTTGCCTTTTCTTCACTGGATGGTTTTAGCTTCTTTGTCAAAGATCAAGTGAACATAAGTGTGTGGGTTCATTTGTGGGTCTTCTATTCTATTCCATTGATCTACTTGCCTGTCACTGTACCAATACCATGCAGTTTTTATCACTATGGCTCTGTAGTACAGCTTGAGATCAGGGAGGCTGATTTCCCCAGAAGTCTTTTTATTGTTGTGAATAGTTTTTGCTATCCTGGAGTTTTTGTTATTCCATATGAATTGGAGGATTGCTCTTTCTAAGTCTATGACAAATTGAGTTGGAATTTTGATGGGGATTGCATTGAATGTGCCGATTACTTTCGACAGGATGGCCATTTTAACTATATCAATTCTGCCAATCCATGAGCATGTGAGATCTTCCATCTTCTGAGGTCTTCTTCTATTTCTTTTTTCAGAGACTTGAAGATCTTGTCATACAGATTTTCACTTGTTTGGTTAGAGTCACAATGAGATATTTCATATGGTTTGTGACAATTGTGAAGGGTGTCATTTCCCTAATTTCTTTCTCAGCCTGTTTATCCTTCGAGTATAGGAAGGCTATTGATTTGTTTGAGTTAATTTTGTATCTGGCCACTTTGTTAAAGTGTTTATCAGCTGTTGCAGGTATCTAGTGGAGTTTATCAGGTCACTTAAGTATACCATCATATCATCTGCAAATAGTGGTATTCTTCTTTTCCATTTTGTATCACTTTGACCTCCTTTTGTTGTCTAATTGCTCTAGAACTATATTGTAATATATATTATATATATTACAATATATATTACTTTATTACTATATATATAATACTATATATCTATAGATATGCTAAGAATTTGCAAAAATTTTATTGAGTATTTTTGCATCGATATTCATAAGGGAAATTGATCTGAAGTTTTCTTTTATTGTTGGGTCTTTGTGGGGCTTTGGTATCAGTGTAACTGTGACCTCATAGAATGAATTGGGTAGTGTTCCTTTTGTTTTGATTTTGTGGAATAGCTTGAAGAGTATTGGTATTAGATCTTCTTTGAACGTCTGATAGAATTCTGCACTGAACCTATCTGGTCCTGGACTTTTTTTGGTTGGGAGAACTTTAATGACTGCTTCTATTCCTTTAGGGGTTATGGGACTGTTTAGATGGTTTATCTGATCCTGATTTAACTTTGGTATTTGGTTTCTGTCTTGAAACTTGTCCATTTCCTCCAGATTTTCCAATTTTGTTGCATATAGGTTTTTGTAGTAGGATCTGATGATTTTTGAATTTCCTCAGAATCTGTTGTTATATCTCCCTTTTCATTTCTAATTTTGTTAACTTACATACTGTCTCTGTGCCCTCTTGTTAGTCTGGCTAAGAATTCATCTATCTCGTTGATTTTCTCAAAGAACCAGCTCTTGGTTTTGTTGATTCTTTTTTATCATTCTTTTGGTTTCTACTTGGTAGATTTCAACCTTAATTTGATTATTTCCTGGCTTCTACTCCACTTGGGTCTATTAGGTTCTTTTTGTTCTAGAACTTTCAGGTGTGCTGTTAAGCTGTTAGTATATGCTCTGTCCAGTTTCTTTTTGGAGGCATTCAGACCCATGAGTTTTCCTCTTAACACTGCTTTCATTGTATCCCATAGGTTTGGTTATTTTGTACTTTCATTTTCATTAAATTCTAGCAAGTCTTTAATTTCTTTCTTTATTTCTTCCTTGACCAAATTATCATTGAGTACAGCATTTTTCATCTTGCATGTGTATGTAGGCTTTCTGTTCTTTTTGTTGCCATTGAAGACCAACCTTATTCGGTAGTGGTCTGATAGGAGGCATGGGATTATTTCAATCTTCTTATATCTGTGGAGGTTCGTTTTGCAACCAATTATATGTTCAATTTTTGGAGAAGGTAAAATGAGGTGCTGAGAAGAATGTATATTCTTTTGATTTTGGATGAAATGTTCTATAGATATTTGGTAAATCTATTTGGTTCATAACATCTGTTAGTTTCACTGTGTCTCTGTTTAGTATGTGTTTCAAAGATCTGTCCATTGATGAGAGTGGGGTGTTGACATTTCCCACAATTATTGTGTGAGGTGCAATGTTTGCTTTTAGCTTTAGTAAAGTTTCTATCATGAATGTGGGAGCTCTTAGATTTGGGGCATATATGTTCAGAATTGAGAGTTTTTCTTGGGAGATTTTTCCTTTGATGAGTATGAAGTGTCCTTCCTTATCTTTTTTGATGACTTTTGGTTGAAAGTCAATTTTATCTGATATTAGAATGGATACTCCAGCCTGTTTCTTGGGGCCATTTTCCTGGAAAATTGTTTTCCGGACCTTTACTCTGAGGTAGTGTTTGTCTTTAACACAGAGGTGTGATTCCTGGATGAAGCAAAATGCTGGGTCCTGTTTATGGATCCATTCTCTCAGTCTATGTCCTTTTATTGGGGAATTGAGACCATTGGTGTTAAGAGATATTAAAGAATAGTGATTGTAACTTCCTGTTATTTTTGAATTTTTTTTTATGTTTGTGTGGCTATCTTACTTTGAGTTTGTTGAAAGATTACTTTTTTGCTTTTCCTTGGGTGTAGTTTCCCTTGAGTTGGCATTTTCCATGTATTATTCTTTGTAGGGCTGGATTTGTGGAAACATACTGTGCAAATTTCAATTTATCGTAGAATATTTTGGTTTCACCTACTATGATTATTGAGAGTTTTGCTGGGTATAGCAGCCTGGATTGGCATTTGTGTCCTCTTAGAGTCTGTATGAGATCTGCCCAGGATCTTCTAGCTTTCATAGTCTCTGGTGAGAAGTCTGATGTAATTCTGATAGGTCTGCCTTTATATGTTACTTGCCCTTATTCTCTTACTGCTTTTAATATTCTTTCCTTATTTTGTGTATTTGGTGTTTTGACTATAATGTGACAGGAGGAATTTCTTTTCTGGTCCAGTCTACTTGGCGTTCCATAGGCTTCTTGTATATTTAGGTTCATCTCTTTCTTTAGGTTAGAGAAGTTTTCTTCTATAATTTTGTTGAAGACATTTACTGGTCCTTTAAGTTGGGAATCTTCACGCTCTTCTATACTTATAAACTTCAGGTTCTGTCTTCTCATTGTATACTGGATATCCTGGATGATTTGGGTTAGGAACTTTTTCCATTTTTTGACTGTTTTTGTGGTTTTTGACTGTTATTTCCATGTTTCTTATGGTATGTTCTGCATCTGTGATTCTCTCTTTCATCTCTTGTGTTCTGTTGGTGATGCTTGCTTGCATCTATGACTCTCGATTTCTTTCCTAGGTTTTCTAACTCCAGGGTTGTCTCCCTTTTTGATTTCTTTATTGTTCCTATTTCTTTTTTTAATTTCTGAATACTTTTGTTCATTAGTTTGATCGTGTTTTCCTGTAATTCTTTAAGGGATTTTTCTGTGTTCTCCCTCTTTAAGGGCTTCCAGCTGTTTTCCTATATTCTCTTGTATTTCTGTCTTAGAATCTTTTATCATCTTCTTGAGATGTCACTCTAAGTCTGAGTCTTCCTTTTCTGCTGTGTTGACTTATCCAGGGCTTGCTGTGGTGGGAGAGCTGGGTTCTGATGATGCCAAGTAGCCTTGGTTTCCATTCCTTGTGTTCTTTCCCTTGCCTTTCGCCACCTGGTTATCTCTGGTGGTAGCTAGTCTTATTCTCTCTGTCTGTGGCTTGTCTTTCCTGCAAGCCTAGGGGTCAATACTCCTTGAAGACCAGTTCTCTCTGAGAGGAATTTGGATTTGGAGAGTTGTGGTGCATGGTCTGCTCTTGGGTGTAGACAGAAACAAGAAGGATCTAATCCCCAGCTGACCCTTGTTTCCTGTGTCCTGATGGCTCTGCAAAGGTCCCTCTTGATCCAGTGAATTTGAAAAGAAGTGGTGGTCTAGCCTGTGCTTATAGGTGTATTGGCACTCCTGGTATACCAGCTCTCTCCTGGTACTATTTGAATATGGAGCCCTGTGTCACAGGATCTGCTCTCCAGCCACCAAAAGAAACTAGAACCCTATTCCTCAGTCCCTGTGTCCTGGATATTCCAGGTGGGTCCCTTTGAGAAGAAAGGCTTGCCCCCACTCCTGGGAGGCTAGCTTTCTCCCAGCACTATTTGGCTATGGAGCCCTGATGGCCCAGGCAGAAGTCTCCTGCCTGGGATGGAAACTGTATGGCTCCTATTTCTGGCTGTTTCTCAATCCCTGTGTCCCAAGGATTCTGGGCGAGTCCCAGTGAGCCCTGTTACTCCTCTTACCTCCTCTCACTGGTTTTTCCACACTCCTGTGTGGCTAGCTTTCTCCAGGCACTGGTTGGAGATGGAGCCCTGTTTGCCCAGGCAGAGGTCTCTCATGAATCTTTTTAAATTACTTTATATTTATTCACTTTACAACCCACTCACTGCCCCCTCCTCGTCACCCCTTACCAATCCTTCCCCCATTCACATTCTTTCCTCTCTGAGCATGTGGGATTCCTTCTGGGTATCCTCAGATCCTGACCATTCAAGTCTCTCTGAGGCTAGGTGTTTCCACTGGGACCAGACAAGGCAGCCTAGCTAGAAGAACATACCCCAATACAGGCAATAGCATTTGGGATAGCTCCTGCTTAATTTGTTGGATGACCCACATGAAGACCAAGCTCCATGTGGCTACATACATGTGGAAAGGCCTATGTCCAGGACCTACATGTTCTTTGGATGCTGCTTTAGGTATTTGGTTTTGTTGGTCTTCCTATAGAGTTGCAATTCCCTTAAGGGCTGCAATCCTTCTTCCTATTTTTCCATAAGAGTCGCCAAGCTCCATCCTCTGTTTGGATGTGGGTATTTGCATTTGTATCAGCCAATTGTGGGGTGGAGCCTCTCAGAGGACAGTCATTCTAGACTCCTGTCTTATGAAATGTCTTCTGATAATATGTGACAAGAGTGGCATGTATTCTTGGGTTGTTCTTTTCCTAATTATGTCACTTTGAGGATATCACCTTTTTTATTTTGTTTTTTATTTTCATATTTTATTTACATTTCAAATGTTTCCCCCTTTTCAGATCTCCACTTTGGAACCTCCCCATTCCCTTCACCCTCCCCCTGCCACTATGGGGATACTTTCCAACCCACCCGCCCACACACCCACCCACTCTCGACTTTCCTCCTTGTCATTCTCTTATACTGGGGCATCTAACAGCCTCAGGCCCGAGGGCCTCTCCTCCCTCTGACAGCTAACCAGACCTTCCTCTGCCACATTTGTGGCCAGCACCATGGGTCCCTCCATGTGTATTCATTAGTTGGTAGATCAGTCTCCAAATGTATCGGGGGTCAGGACAGTTGAAACTGTTGCTACCTAACTGGGGCTGCACATTCCCTCATCTCCATTAGTCCTTTCTTCAAGCCCTCCATGTGGGACCTCACACTCAGTACTACAGTTTCTTTGAAGTGACTCTTGGTATTTCAAACTTTTGGGCTAATAACCACTTAGCAGTAAGTACATACCATGTTCATTCATTGGTGACTGTGTTACCTCGCTCAGGATGATATTTTCAAGATCCATCCATTTGTCTATGAATTTCATGAAGTCATTGTTTTTAACAGTTGAGTAGTATTCCATTATGTAAATGTACCACATTTTCTGTATCCTTTCCTTTGTGGAGGGACATCTGGGTTGTTTCCAGATTTAGGCTATTATAAATATGGCTTCTATGAACAGAGTGGAAAATGTCTATTTATTACATGTTGAAGCATCTTCTGGGTATATGCCTAGCAGTGGAATAGCTGGGTCCTCAGGTAGTATTATGTTCATTTTTCTGAAGGTCAGCCAAACTGATTTCCAGAGAGGTTGTATCAACTTTCATTACTAACAGCAATGGAGGAGTGTTCTTCTTTCTCCACATCCTCGCCAACATCTTCTGTCACCTGAGTTTTTGAACTTAGCCATTCTGAATGGTGTGAGGTGAAATCTCAGGGTTGTTTTGATTTGCATTTCCCTGATCACTAAGGATGTTGAACATTTATTTAGGTGACTCTTGGCCAGTTGAATTTCCTCAGTGGAGAATTCTCTGTTTAGCTCACTTCCTCATTTTTTGATAGGGTTATCTGGATCTCTGGATTCTAGATCCTTGAGTTCTTTGTATACAGTGGATATTAGCCCTCTATCAGATAGAGGATTGGTAAAGATCTTTTCCCAATCTGTAGATTGCCATTTTGCATTGTTCACAGTGTCCTTTGCCTTACTGAAGCTTTGTAATATTTTGAGGTCCCATCTGTCAATTCTTGATCTTTCAGCACAAGCCATTGGTGTTCTGTTGAAGAACATTTCCCTTGTGCCCAAGTGTTAGAGACTCTTCCCCATTTTCTCTTCTATTAGATTCAGTGCATCTGGTTTTATGTGAAGGTCCATGATCCACTTGGACTTGAGCTTTGTACAGGGAGATAGGAATGGATCAATTCGCAATCTTCTACATGTAGACTGCCAGATGACCCACCATTTGTTGAGGATGCTGTTTTTTTTCCACTGTATGGTTTAGCTCCTTTGTTGAAGACCAAGTGACCATATGTGTGAGGGTTCATTTCTGGGTCTTCAATACTATTCCATTCATCTACCTGATGTCACTGTACCAATACCATGAAGTTTTCACCACTACTGCTTTGGTACAGCTTGAGGTCAGGGAGCCTGATTCCCCCAGAAGTCCTTTTATTGTTGAGGATAGTTTTTGCTATCCTGGGTTTTTGTTACTCTTTATGAATTTGAGTATTGCTCTTTCTAGGTTTTTGAAGAATTGAGTTGGAATTTTGATGTGGATAGCATTGAACCTGTAGATTGCTTTCAGCAGGATGGCCATTTTAACTATGTTTATCCTGTCAATCCATGAGCATGGGAGTTCTTTCCATCTTCTGAGGTCTTCTTCGATTTCTCTCTTGAGAGATTTGAAGATCTTGTCATACAGATCTTTCACTTTTTAGGTAGAGTCACACCTAGATATTTTATATTGTTTGTGACAATTGTGAAGGGTGTCATTTCCCTAATTTCTTTCTGAGCCTGTTTATCCTTTGAGTATAGGAAGGCTACTGATTTGCTTGAGTTAATTTTGTATCCACCCACTTTGCTGAAGTTGTTTATCAGCTGTACCAGATCTCTGATGGAGTTTTTCAGGTCACTTAAGTATATCATCATATCATCTGCTAATAGTGATATTTTGATTTCTTCCTTTCCAATTTCTATCCCTTTGATTTCCTTTGTTGTCCGATTGCTCTAGCAAGAACTTCAAATACTATATTGAATAGGTACGGAGAGAGTGGGCAGCCTTTTCTCGTCCCTGATTTTAGTGGAATCTCTTCGAGTTTCCCTCCATTTAGTTTGATGTTGGCCATGGGTTGGCTGTATATTGCTTTTACTAAGTTTAGGTATGCTCCTTGAATTCTGGATCTTTCCAAGACTTTTATCATGATGGGATGTTGAATTTTGTCCAATGCTTTTTAAGCATCTAATGATACATGCTGGTTCATTAGAAACATCATGTGGTTTTTTTCTTTGTGTTTGTTTATGTAGTGTATTACATTGATGGATTTCCGGGTATTGAACCATCCCTGCATCCCTGGAAATCTACTTTTATATCAAGTATCAACAATACAAATGGAGATGGACATTTTATAAATCATGTATAAATTTTCTATGAATATATTGTATAGATATAAATGAAGGGTCCTGTCAGGTCTCAGGAAGTTGATCCCTGATGAAATCGCTGATTCTGGTTTAGTGGGAGCACATATAGCGGTGATATTCAAAAGTGACTGGTTCCTCAAATCTGTTATGCTATTTAGGCAAATTAAATAAGATTATTACTTTTCATGATATTCAGTTGTTTTAGATATTCATAGACATTCCAGATAAAAGTAAAAGTATTGGTATACAATAATTCTGACTGAAGTGTAGTTTTGTAACTAATGGTGTCATACCTTATAATGGAAGAAAATATACTTTTCAATTTTACAAATTTTGAGGATAGTAATTTATTTGTGCTATACACTATAGTGAAAAATAGAGACATGTCATTCTATTGATGTATATCAAGAAAACTCATTGTGACTACTAATGGGTAATTAAGAACCTCAAGACCCATAGCTCTTCAATTAACATCCCCCATTTAGCTCCACAGCCATGAGGTCTGCCCTGTCACCCCTGTGCTCCATTTTCTACTCCATAACACTGCCTTCCCCAGAGGCCTGCAGAAAACCTAGGAAAGACAACAGGAATTATAGACATAAGAATCAACAAAAGAATACAAGAGATGCAAGAGAAAATCTCTGGTATACAAGACATGATAGGTGAAATTGATACACCAGTCAAAGAAAATGCAAACTCTAATAAACTCAAAACACAAAACATCCAGGAATGTGGAGACTCACATAAAGATTAAAACTAAGAATGATAGGAATAGATGAAAGACAATATTTCCAAATCAAAGGCCATGAAAAAATCTTCAACAACATCAAAGAAGAAAAGTTTCCTAACCTAAAGAAAGAGATGCATATAAATGTACAACAAATTTGAAAAACACCAAACAGATTGAACCACAGAAGGAAACCTCCATCCACATAATAATAAAACCACTAAAAGTACAGGGTAAAAAAAAAGGTTATTAAAAGCTGTAAATGAAAAAGGCCAAGTAGCATTTAAAGGCAGGCCTATCACAATTACACTTCATTTCCCGACAGAGATTCTAAAAGCTAGAAGGGCCTGGGCAGGTGTCTTGTAGACACTAACAGACCACAGGTGTCAGACCAGACTTCTACACCTAGAAAACCTTTTAATTACAATAGATAGAGAAACCAAGAGTTTCTTTGCCAAAGCCAAACTTAAACAATATCTTTCCACTAAATCAGCAATACAGAGAATACTAGAAGGAAATCTCCAGCCCAACGTCAATTATACTCAAGAAAACACACGAAGTAATTTCAACCAATTAAAACCAATACAAGAGAAAAACACCAAACCAATCCAATAACCGAAAATATCAAAATAACATGAAATTAAAGATCACTCATCATTAATTGATTTTTACATCAATGATCTCAATTAACAATTTAAAAACAAAGGGTATGCGAATAGATGTGTAAGCAGAATCCATTATTCTGCTGTATATGAGAAACAGGTCTCAGCAACAAAAATAGTTATTACCTCAGAAGAAAGGTCTAGAAAAAGGTTTGCCACACAATCATACCAAATACAAGCTGGAGTCACTAGAAAAAGTGACATTCAACCAAAATCAATCCAAAGAGATAGGGAATGACATTTTACACTAATCACAGGAACAATCCACCAAGAGGACATCTCAATTCTCAACACCTATGCCCCAAATGCAAAGGCAGTCAAATTTGTAAAAGAAACATAAATAAAGCTTAAATCACACATTAAAACCTATAAATAAATAATAGGAGACTTCACCACCCACTCTCATCAACGCACGGGACATTGAGACAGAAACATAACAGAGAAATAATGTAACACACAGAGGTTATGACTCAAATGAATGTAACAGATATCTATAGAACAATTCGCCAAACACAATTACTTCTCAGCAAATCTTGGAAACTTTTCCACAACTGATTGGATCCGGAGGCTCAAAGCAAGCTTCAACAGATACAAGAAGATTGAATTAACCCCTTCTATCTTATCAGATAACCATGGGTTAAAACTGTACTTCCACAACAGAAACAATAGAAAACCAAAATAGTCATGGAAAGTGAACAAATCTCTACTCAATGTTCACTGGGTAAGAAAAGAAATTAAAGACTTTCTAGAACTTATTGAGGTGGACACAACATACCCAATACAAAAAAAACCCTGCTAAGAGGAAAGTGCATAAAACGTAAGTGTCCTCATAGAGGAATTCACATCCTAACAACCAACACAATAAAAACCCTGCTAAGAGGTAAGTGCATAAAACGTAAGTGTCCTCATAGAGGAATTCACATCCTAACAAATTAAAAGTACACCTGAAAGCTCTATAAAAATGACACGAACCCACCCAACAGAAGAAGAGAGCAAGAAAATAACAAACTCATTGCTGAAATAAATTAATCACAAACTAGGATAATACAAGGAAATCAGGCAACTGTTCTTTGAGAAAATCATTACGAAAGAAAAACCATAACCAAAATAACTAAAAGGCACAGAGACAGTACACAAACTAACAAAATTAGAAATAAAAAGGAGACATCACAATGGACACTGAGGAAATTCAAAGAATAATTACATCTTTTTTCAAAATGCTGTAGTCCACAAAATTGGAAAATCTAAATGACATAGGTAATTTCTGAGACGGATATTGCTTACCAGAGTTAAACCACAATCAGGTATATTATGTAATCTGTCCCATAACCCCGAAGGAAATAGAAAGAGTTATTAAAATTCTTCCAGTCATAAAAATCCTAGGGCCACTGTTTATAGTGTAGAATTCTACCAGATTTTCGAAGAAGAGCTAATATAAATAAACTTCAAACAATTCCACAAAATAGAAACAGAAGGAACCAGTGAAACTCATTGTTTGAGACCACAGACACTTTGATACATAAATCACACAGAGAATCCACAAAGAAAAAGAACTTCAGACCAGTTTCCCTTGTGAACATGGATGCAAAAATATTCAATTAAATACTTGCAAACAGAATGCAAAAATACATCAAAAAATCACCCACCATGATCCCAAGAATGCAGGGATAGTTCACTACATGAAAATCTATCAATGTAATCCACCATATTAATTAACTGAAAAAAAATGATCATCACATTAAACACTAAAAAAGTATACGACAATATCTAACACCCCTTATCTTGGAGAGATAATGGATACAAGGTACATGCCTAAACACAACAAAAAGTAATATATAGCATGTCAATAATGAACATCAAATTAAATGGAGAGAAACACAAAGCAATTTCAATAAAATAAGGGACAAGGCAAGGCTGCTCACCTCTAACTATCTATTCACAATAGTACTTGAATTCCCAGCATGAGCAATAAGACAACTAAAGGAGATAAGGGGGTAAAAAAAAGAAACGAAGGAAGTGAAGAAGTCAAAGTAAACCTATCCACAGATGATGTGATAGTACACAGAAGAGAACACAAAAATTCTATCAAAAGTTGACACATTTGAGCAAGAACAGACACAACATGTTATTGAGTTATAAGACACTATACTATAGAACTGACCATAAACACACTGAGGTAAGTAAAATATTGAACAAATAGTGTAGACAAGGATCCTCCGCTGAAGTATAACATAATTGCCAATATTATGGAGATGTTTTTGAAATTCTCTCCTCTTGAATATGCTCTGTATTTATATTTTTATAAATAAGTGAAGTATTCCAAAGCAATATTCCCTTCCCAATGTCGACTAATTTTATCACTTGTCTGAGATATGGGTCTGCAGGAAAAAACATAGATCAGGGGAAAGAAAAGAGAGAGGTAATGTTCCCTTGGGCCTTTCTGCACTCCATGCTATGATTGACATCTTCCTTTTTGTCAGTGCATATGGGCAAAAAACTGATGCATATAGCCAATGTCTCCAGTCACCAGGGAAATGGGAATTAATGATAAATGGTAATAAACTTTGAATTGCTCCATAACCAATGGAATGAGAGCAATTAATGGAAATTTAAAAAAAGAAAAAGGAAAAGCAGTATTGTGTGGTTGGAGAGAAAGGAGTACCTGTCCCCAATAAGCATGAGCATTATGCTATACAACATAGGCAAATAATATGGAGGATCTCAGAGAATTACAAATTGAGACCACATGACCCAGCAATCTCACATCTAGGTGTATAGGGATGACAGGGAGTGATATTTTCATTTCCAATAGATTATTGCATTTCTGTGTTCACTTGCTGATATCACAGTTACACTGTCTCTCAATGCTGGTATCTTAGTCAGGGTTTCTATTCCTCCACAAACATCAAGACAGAGAAGCAAGTTGGGCAGGAAAGGGTTCATTAGGCTTACTCTTCCACGTTGCTGTTTGTCATTAAAGGAATTCTTTAATTAATGCTAGGCTACACTAAAATATTTTCTTCTTTCAAGAGGAAAAAATAACAGGGCACAGTCACAATCAAAAGCATAATCAAATTCCAACCATCCAATGTCTGTGAATGCACTCACAGTCTTCTGGATTCCTCCAAGGGCTTTGATCACTTCTCCAGCTCTGCCCTTTGTAGCACACACCTTGTCTTCTAGGCTCCAGATGCCAGTACTCCACTGCTGCTGCTGTTCTTGGTGGTCATCTCATGGTACTTGTATCTACAAAACACTACCGTCTTCCACTGCAAGTAGGGTTTACCATGGTGCCAAGCCTCAACTCGTTTGCATGACCCTTCAATCCTGGGCTGCAATTGCAACTGAGGCTGCACCTTCACCAATGGCCTTCCACAGCCTCTCACAGTGCCCAGGTCCCAGTTGCTCTTCATGAATTCTCCATGCCTTCAAAACCAGTATCACCTGGGTGACTCTTACACATTACCAAGTCCATCCACAGGACAAGGTACAATCCTGGCTATCTCTGGAACACAGCCTCTGTGCTCTCAGAAAACACAGAAGGTTTCACCCCAATGTTGCTGGTCTTTTCTTAATCACTGCTAATATCTTATTATCTCCAGCAAACCAGCATCAATAGTCCCAGAAAGGCAATGGTTTTTCCATAGTAGTTCTGGTATCTTGTTAATCACAGCTGATTGCTTCAGACCCAGCTAACCAAAACCACAAAATCTTAAATCAAACTTGCAATGGCCCTGATAAGAGTCTGAAATCTTCACTCTGAAATTTCACAAGCCAGGCCTCCATCTTTTGCACTGTTCTTAACATTATCTTCCAAGCTCCTATACAACATTCCACAGGGAAGCCCAAAGTTCCAAAGTCCTTCCCTAGTCTTCCCCAAAACATGGTCAGGTTGTCACAGGAATACCCCACTTCACTGGTACCAATTTGTCTTAGTCATGGTTTCTATTCCTGCACAAACATCATAATCAAGAAGCAAGTTGGGGAGGAAAAGGTTTATTCAGCTTACACTTCCATGTTACTGTTCTTCACTAATGGAAGTCAGGACTGAAACTCAAGCAGGTCAGGAAGCAAGAGCTGATGCAGAGGCCATGGAGGGATGTTTCTTACTGGATCACTTGCTTCTCCTGTCTTGCTCAGCCTGCTTTCTTATGGAACCCAATACTACCAACCCACAGATGGTACCATCCACAAGGGGCCATCCCCCCATGATCACCAATTGATAAATTGCATTTCCACTGGATCTCATGGAGACATTCCCTCAACTGAAACTCCTTTCTCTGTGATAACTTCAGCTTGTGTCAAATTGGCACACAAAACTAGCCAGTACAGCTGGATTCTCTGTAGGGAGCTCTGAGGTGTGTAGTCATTAGAAGACACCCTCACTGAATGGAGCTTGTAACTGGCACATGCGCATGGTCCTCATATGTCTTATCAACATGGAGCTTATCGTTGAGCAAAAGTAAGGATAGAAGTTATGTCAGTCAGATTGTTAAAAGTAATTTATTGTTGCACAGTGGGCCTCAAGGATGTCTTCCTAATAGCATGTATTCTATTGAATTTCCCACATGAAACCACTATAGTGTAACATACAGAACATGTTTTACTTCCCTGAATGCTTGTCAATATTCACACACATGATCATACGTGCCTCTATGGAGCACATGTACTTACGATCAATATTGTCAGATATTGGGACATGTTTCCTAGTTATGTCCCCTAACCTTGTAAAGAGTTTGACTGACTTTTTTCTATTGGAAGCAGACCCTTCTTGTCTCCCTGTTTTCTGAACTCAAGGATGACTTTCTCAAGCCTTTGCTTTCACATAGTCTGTGTCTTCATGGGATAGGAATATACTGTATGCAAACTCTATATATCCTACTGTCTTGAAACTTAGCAGATAGTAAATGATAATTCGATGGTTTTAACACATACATGAAAAATTAAAAATAATGTAGTAGTTGTCATCCTACTGGAATTTTACAATTGTCCCTTAGGCCTTGAAGACCCAGTCAGCACCCCTGTTCCTCTTCAGGACCCTTACCAATAGAGGCTCCCCTAAACCTCATTCACCATCCATCAAGTATACTATATTTTACTACTGTTCCCCCTTCATTCTGGACTCACCAATTCACACAAACAAACTACCAAGGTCCCCCCACTTCCCCAACAGTGCTATCAACCAACATAATGATTGACCTTATAACTTTAGATCCTACAACTTTTCAAAAATATATCTCAAAAATGCAACTTGCAACTGCCACAATATTGAGTACCTCTTCCAGAGAACCGTTTAAAATAGAAAAGGTTATCTTAAGTTTTAATTGAACACCCTGGTCTTACTAATTATGTTTATTGAGGAAAATGAAACCTGGGCAAGAAACATAAAAACAGTCACAAGAATATGGTGCAAAGATTCAAAAATAAATGGTGGAGGACTTAAAGAGATAAATGGATAATTTCAGAATGCCAAACAAATTTTCCTGAAAGAGAAATATATCTCCTTAGCAAACACTGAATAGTATTTGGACAGGGACCCGGAATGTCTCAGGTAGAAGCCTCCATAAGACCTGCAGATAGCATTCTGTCATGAATAAGTCAACTTCTAAAAATTACCATAAAAAATGAGTTCTGCTACCATAACTATGCAGGTTTAACTCTGTGCAGGAGCCACATTAGGGAAATGCCATAAGCAGGGCAGACCGTTGGAAAGATAAGCTCATATGTAGAAACAAAATTATGTGTTGTGCTATTTAATTACACATTAATACTATATGTGACAATATGGAGACAAACCATGCTCTACTCACATGTGCTAAGCAAAACAAAATGGAGTGTGGTCAAATATTAACCAAAAAAAAAATGTGAATATGAAACTTCCATACCTACTCAAACATGTATCATACAACTGGGACTTTGATCTCTTATGTCAGCTATGAGCACTGCCTTGTGCACAAGTCCAACTCGAAAGCAAGCTATAGCAGGAAGACATGCAAATAAGGCTTCTCTGAACCCATAAAACCAGCGCTGCCCTGACCCTGCAGCTCTGGCAGAGGAGCCCAGCCCTGGATTCACAGGCCCTCTCATTCAGTGATCAGCACTGCACAGACCACTCACCATGGACTTCAGACTCAGGCTGGTTTTCCTTGTCTTTATTTTAAAAGGTAATTCACAGAGATAAGGTTCGGTCTGTTGTCTGCACATGAGAAAATGAAACACTGCTTTCTTTCTTTGGTTTTCTTAGTGACAGTTTTCTGACCAGCATCCTCTTTTTTTCAGGTGCCCAGTCTGAAGTGCAGCTGGTGGAATCTGGAGGAGGCTTAGTGCAGCCTGGAGGGTCCCTAAAACTCACCTGTGTAGCCTCTGGATTCACTTTCAGGGACTATGCCATGGCTTGGGTTCGCCAGGCTCCACAGAAGGGGCTGGAGTGGGTAGCAACCATCAGTAGTGGTGGTGGTAGCACCTACTATGCAGACACTGTAAAGGAGCGATTCACCATCTCCAGAGACAATGCCAAGAACACTTTGTACCTGCAAATGGACAGTCTAAGGTCTGAGGACACTGCCTTGTATTTCTGTGTTAGAGACACAGTGAGTGAATTATATTTTGAGTTCAAACACAAACCTCCTGTAGGGCACTCTGTACCAGCAGAGGGTGCAGAGAGAACACAAAGTTCTTAGGTACTGAGACCTACAGCCTACTTATTCAGAAAGACCTTGAGGGAAGGGAGGGCTGGCCTCCTCTGTGTCTAGGTTGCCTCTCTAAAGGAATTCTCTCTACAAGTATAGGGTGTAGTAACAATTGAATTATACAAATGTCTACTCAAATTTCAGATTTCCTGTGTAATACGTGTTTTGTACTAATTTATTTATTGCAATGTTTCTGTCTCTGTGTTTATTTGACGGTGTTTATTTGTCCCTCTGCCTCTTTGTCACTCTGTTTAAGTTTCATTGTCTCTCTCTGACTGTGTCTCTCTCTGTCTCTTTCTCTCACTCTCAATGGGTGTCTAAGACTGTATGTGAGTGATAATGTGTGTATGTGTGTGTGTGTGTATGTGTCTGTGTGTGTGTACTTTGTTGAGATGAGATGACTTCTATCAGTCTACACAATAACATTGCAATAAAGTCCATCATGGGCCTGGAACTTACCATGATGACCAAACCCATCTCCTTTTGTAGTTCTGTAGAACTAAATGAAGATACTTGTGCTTGTGTGGTAAGAACTTGAAGCACAGAGTGATATAAACAGCCCCATGATAGATAGCCTTTAAATGTAGGATAACATCTGACTTGAACACAAAATGCTCAGCATCACACAGGGTAGAAGTGATTCTGTATGCAGACCAGGAACAGAACCTGAAAAAGCTAAGAATTCTTAAGACTGTGAAACAGAATCAGGGCACAGACTCAGTAAGACCTCCTTGTTAGAGTACTTTTCAAGTAGGATTCACGTTAAAGTACATCATAAATCATTCAAGCCCTGTGACTCATGAACCAGATGACACCCAATCTCTTCACCATCCTCACACAAAGCCTATGCAACAGACCTGTCTCAGCTTTCTCGAATTACCATAGATTTTTTGCCTGTGATGATGGAATAACTGTCTCTGCAACATATTGGTGTGATGTGACTTCTGCAGGAAGGGAAGAAGAGGGTTCTGTACTCACAGGTTCACTCATGAGACAAATATTTGGAAGATGCTCCAATAACTAACTCAAATGTCTCTACACAGCAATTCTTTCTATTTTTATTAATCATTTTATTCATTTACTTTTCCAATGATAACTGCCTTCCAGGTTACTCCTCCGCCAACTTCCAACCCATCCTCCCTCACCCCAATACCATTTGCCTCTATAAGGGTGCTCCTACACCCATTGACCCACTCCCACCTCCCCCTCTAGCATCCCCGTATAGTGGGACATCAAGCCTTACTCCCCTCACATTGATGTCAGATGAGGTCATGTTCTGTATACAGCAATTCTACATTCTCTGTCTTGCTCTGTCTTCACCAGGTCCACCCATGTGTGTGAGGATGATGTTTCAGAGAAAGAGTGGAGTCTTGTGCATTTTGCCTACTACAGCTTTACAACTACAACTAGACAAGTGAATGAATACTAATTGGGAAAAGTGGTCCACACTGTCTGAGGTCTGAGATGGACAGTTTCTCTGATTTCACCTCAGTTTCCGACAGACTGTTCTTAATGGTTTCTAAAATTTTGAGTAATTGATTTATTCTGAGAGCCAAACACCAAAGTTTTTGTAAATTCTGTAATTTGTAAAGTAGATGTGTATATTTGCACAGCAATGCAGGGGAAGGAGACTTGGAACCCATAGAGCACAGGATAGAAGATTGTGACACTAAAACAAATGAAGAGGACTCAAATGACACTAAATCCATATATTTCCATAGGAGATACAGCATTAAGGCTGAGTTTGTACAATATATAGATCATCACCACTACCTTGACTAAGTCCCTTTTAAACTCATTCACTAGCCAATGGAGTGCTAGAATGTGGGTCCATCACCGATGTTTACTGTACTGCTACTTCCCAGTGGTCACCTCAGTACCCTCTGGATCACATTTCACAATATCTAATTAGCATAAAGGGGAAACATCAACATGGTGTCATGTCACAATAGCCTGTGAAAATATATATTGTAACTAAGTACTAAGGGAGCAATGCAACATTTTGTGTTGTTGACTTTCATTCAGATCTGTAAATGATGAACTATATACAGAATGTTTTAAATTATTCTTTCATGCTCTGTGCACATGCAGGGAAGGACAGCCAAGGTTATAAACAGGTATCTAATAAGGAAAGAGGCTCTTTCATTAGCCACACTCAGAGACCTCCTGCACCCAAATTATACCAGAGTGTGTACCACACAGCCTTGAAAACACCAGGTTAAATATATTGAGAGCAAATATGAAAACTGTGTACAATAATTCAGGAGTACAGTGGTCAGAACCACTGGGACATAGCACTGCCATGCAGGTCACATTAGTCTCATATCTTTTCTTAGAGTTTTAATTTAGAATGCATATATTTAGAGCACTATCTTGACTTTGTGTGCTGATCTTAATGCATCAGCTCTTGCCTCTCATTTCCTGCCTGATTGAGATGCTGTCCTCATTTTCTTTTCAAATGAACAGTGATGTAGAAGCGTTGCCCAAATAAATACGTTCATTCCAAGGTATATTGTCATGATGTTTCATCACAGCAATAGTAACCCACAGTAACACCCCTGGTTTTCCTGCAGACATCGACTGTAGAACATTTGGTGAAATCCCACATTTGGGGCCTTTATCTGACCATTCTCCTGGTTACCTGATGCCCATCAATAAAACATAATTCTCATTTTCAGTAACTTTAGTAACTTACTGGTGGCTAGGATCTTTTGAAAGACAAAAGTGAAAAGCTATAACCAGAAGCTGTGTGTTCCATGAGGAAAGTATGCTTCCCTGGAAAAAAATTGAAAGAGGGAGGAAGACATTGAATAACAGGAGATTGTCTGATACAGGGAGGTCAGAGAATAAATGTCTGAAAGCTTCTTTGTTTCATCATCAGTGAGGTACATAGAGGTGAGGTAGGAATCTGGGATGCACAGGTGACCCAAAGGACCCAAGTCTCCCTGCCCTATTCAGCTCCAGTCTCACTGATCAGCTTAGTTCGCTGAATACAAATCTCTAAGATGCCCATTCAGCACACAGTTATCACCATCTCAGGATTCTTATCACAGAAGATGTAGAAATGTGTCTCTGTTCAGTGTGCAGTGAACAGGCCCCATATCAGTGGACTTCAGTTCGTTTGCGCAAAGAAGCCTGGGAGGACAAATCAGGTGCTCATCTTATGATTAGTGTAGAAAGTGGCATCAATGCTTTTCTGAGAGAAGGACTCTGACAAGATGATCAGGCACTCTCCATGTGTGAGAAAACTTCTATGACTTATTGTTCCCACATAAATAGTGGTCACCAAATCCTCAGAATTTCACACATAAGGACAGAAGGTCTTTGCTCTGTGTCTTATACATAAAATCTGTTTTCTGCACAATTTTTAAGCACTGAAAACTAACAATGACATTGGTCATGATTTCAGAGATAATAAATCAACCAGCATCATATTAACCCCTAAACATGTGGAGACAGTGATCAGTTCTGATATTGTGGTCTCTCTGGAAAGTAGTAATTAACATCTACTCTGTGGAATAAGTTGGTAGAAATGTTTAGCAGCCTGAAATACCAGCTTCTGGAATAAGCACCTCTAAAAGGAATATATTGTCGTGTGCAGAAGAAAGATGAATTCAAAGATATTCATGAGATGTGAACCCATCACAATCTGATCTCAGTGTTAAAGCATATGGACACATAATTTAGGTCTTAAGCAGGTGCTGGAAATTAAAATACCTATGGTAAACTCTAAAATGATTTCTACTTAACGTGCCAAAAAGGAAAAAGAAGACTGAACTCTAAATGTGCATAGAATAGCATTGATTCAAAGATGATTCAAATAAGCTTCGGTGGCACAGGTGACACTCCTCTCGAGAAAATTGTGACTAGAGCCCAGATATGGATGCTGACTGGAAGAACCTAATGTTTCACTAGAGTAGTGTTATTCACAGAGTCGGATGTTGGCTCCACCTTAATGGATCATCAACTTGACGCAGCTTTGGAAGTCAGATTGATGATATTATTCGAACATACAACAGTAAGTTGAACAGCCCCACACAACGTTGAATGTAAATTACGCACTGACATGTTACACAGGACCAGTCTGGTGGTGAAATAGGATGAATAGGATGTGGATTGGAACTAGCATAGATCAGAACCAACCTTTAGATTCCTAATTTCTTTCAAGAAGGAACAACTTTATCTTATTTTTTTAATTGGATATTTTATTTATTTACATTTCAAATGTCCCCCTTCTTGGTTTCCCCTCTGAGAGTAACCCATTCCATTCCCCCTTCCCCTGCATCTATGAAGGTGCTCAACCACTCACCCACTCCTGCCTCATTGCCCTTGCATTAAACTATGCTGGTGCATCGTGCCACCTCAGGACCAAGGGTTTACCTCCCACTGATGCCACTCAAAGCTACATATGCAGCTGGATCCACGTTTCACTCCATGTGTACTCTCGGATGGTGGTTTAGTCCCTGGGAGCTTTAGGGGGCATGTTTTGTTTTTATTGTTCTTTCTGTGGGGTTGCAAACCCCTTCAGCTCCTTCAATTACATCTCCTAACTCCTCCATTGTGGTTCCCCTGCTCAATCCGATGGTTGGCTGTGTCCATGCTCATCTGTATTGTTCAGGTTCTTTCAGATCCTCTGAGGGGACAGCTATATCAAGCTCCAGTCAATAAACACTACTTGGCATCAGCAATAGTGTCTGGGTTTGGTATCTGCAGATGGGTTGGATTCCTAGGTGGTCGAACAACATTGAATGCAAATTACCCACTGTCATGTTACACAGGAACAATCTGGTGGTGAAATAGGATGAATAGGAAGTGGATTGAAACTAACATATATCAGAACCAACCTTTAGATTATTATCTACCGTTCTCAATCAATTGATGTTTAGATAACTTGAAAATCAATTGCAAAACAAGGCTATTTATTGTCTGTGGTTTTGTATCTTTATTCTCAAACCACCTGGTGTAGGAGGTGAGACTAATGCTGGTTGGAAGGGAATAATGAAATATTAAAATAAAAAAAATTAGACAAGAAAAGAATACAAGAGATAGGATTTCTGATAAATAAAAAGATTCCCAGTTCCATGCTACATCCTCCAGGGCAATTGGCAATGAAACACAATTGTATTGAAGATGCAGTAACTGCTCTCCTTGCACTGCATAAATAAAGATTCACTTAATGTAAACCTCACTACAGCCCCAACTTTTGCTTCCAAGACCTGTATAATGTGATTAATATTTTCGTCTCTTTATTTAGAATTTGAAATTCGGACATTACCAGAGAGAACGTTTCTGAGTTTTCAGCTCCATTTTTTTTTCTAAGAAGCACAAGGATAATCACAGGAAAATGGAGTGGAAACTGGAAATCTTGCCCTCTGCTTCCTTTTATCTTCACAGGAACCTCCCCCCATGCAAAGCAGCCCTCAAGCTCAGGCTGACATCCAGGGCCAAGTTGAGAAGCCACATTCTCTTCACACTAGAGCCTTCATCAGAGCATGGCTGCCCTGATTCTGCCCCTCTGCCTGGTGATCTTTCCAAGCTGTAAGTGTTTCAGAGATGCAGAAGAGTGACACAGGCACTTAATTTATAGGATTCATGAATAACTGTGATATAACTTGTCCCCAGGTGTCCTGTCTCAGGTGCAGCTGAAGGAGTCAGGACCTGTCCTGTTGCAGCCCTCACAGACCCTGCCCATCACATACACCCTCTCTTGGTTCTCATTAACCAGCTATTATATACACTGTGTTCTCCAGCCCCCAGGAAAGGGTCTGGTGTGAATGGGAGTCATATGGAGTGGTGGAAGCACAGATTATAATTCAGCTCTCATATCCCTCCTGAGAATCAGCAGGGACACCTCCAAGAGCCAAGTATTCTTTAAAATGAACAGGATGAAACCTGAAAACACAGCCACATACTACTGTGACAGAAACACTGTGAGGGAAGTTGACTGTGGGCTTAAATAAAAACCTCTTTACAAGGCTGTCCATGACCAGCAGGGGGGTATGAGAACCAACAAGTTCTTCCCAGGATCTCTTCAGAATGGAGGAAGTTCTGGCCTATGCTAGGTGAGCTTGTGGGTTTTTGTTGTTGTTGTTGTTGTTGTTGCTGCTGCTGTTGTTGTTCGTTTGTTTTGTTGCTTTTTGCTTTGTCATTGTTTTGCTTTTTGATATTTTCTTTATTTACACTTCAAATGTTATCCCCTTTCAGCGACACCCCTCTCACCACCAAGGAGTACACATAGAGGGACCCAGGGCTCCAGCTGCATATGTAGCAGATAATAGCCCTGTCTGGCATCAATAGTCCTGTGAAGGCTCAAGGCCTCAGTGTAGAGCATATATTTTAAAGTTAAAGATGTGGACTCTTCTTCCAGGCATGAAAATTCACTAGAACCTGCTCTTCAGTGTCATAATCTATTAAACTTCTGGTTTGTTCACACACTACAAAAAGTTTTAAAAAGTTCTATAATATATTGATATATAAGGAGAAAAACATTGACCTGATATTTATGAAGAAAACTCCGTGAAGTACGGTGTAGGTGAGGACAAAAGGGAGATAAAGTGATGTATTATTTCTCTCAAGATTTCAGTTTTAGTAACATGTCCACTCCTCACTTAAATGATGTTTGAGATGAATTGTATCCATCTTCCTTAACCTCCAGTTTTCTAACATATGTGTACAATTTAATGATGGCACACTTAGCATTCTGAGTGCTAACTCGTAAGTTCTACTCTCCAAATATGATATATTGATAAAGCAACACAGAATTGAGAGGTGATGTCCACATGGGTGGACTTCTTTCTGCCCTCCATCCTTTCATTGGGCTGCTTCATCTTGGTCAATCCATGTGGGCAAAATATGTTTCATATAGCTAGAATTTCTAATCTCCCGAAAAACATGGAAATAAAACCAAAATTCTATATTGCCTATATCTGATAGTATGACAGCCAATTATTAAAAGAAAAATAAAAACAAGTCTTATGAGTATGAGGATAAAGGTATCCATGTTCCCTGTTATGGGAAATACAGCATTGGGACATAGTTTGGAAGACACAGAAAACATTACACATACAGGGTTGGTCATGTGACCCAGAAATCACATGTAAGTAGACAAAGAAAATGCCACTTTAATTTAAAATAGATTTTTGCACTTCCCTGGTCATTTTCTGACCCTACTGTTCTACTGTCTCTCAGTAACTAATTCTCTGTGGAGGCCTGCACTGTGAAATCTTAGAGGGACACATGTACTGATTTCTGCTTCTAGCTCTCACACTCTTATGGTCCTTCTCCTATGCATTGTCAGCCTGAACTTTCCCATAGGTAAAAGTAGAAATAGAACAATGCAAATCAAATTTTTAAAAGATGTAGGGATATGTACTATTGTCGGTCCTGGCAGGTTCTATGTCAGCTTGACACAAGGTAGAATTATCAGATCCAGAAAGCCTCAATTAACAAAATGTTGCCACAAAATCAGGCTGTAGACAACCATGTGAGCTACTTTCATAATTAATGCTTGAAAACAAAGGGCTTTCCCTGTTATGGGTGGGGTTGCTCTTGGGCTTGTTATCCTGGTTTCCATAAGACACCAAACTGAGGAAGCAATGAAAAGAAAAAAATCTTCCTTCTCCCATGTCCTCCACAAGCTTCCAGAAGAACACCTGGCTCAGATAAGATTGGAATTAAAAATGTGGATTAAAGATGTACTTTCCTACCTCAAAGACCCAAATTTGAAGTATATCTTCCCACTTAAAATTAAGCAGAAGTCCCTAACAGGTGTGCTCTCCATTTTTGGATTTAGTCCAGTTGACAACAAAGAATAGCCATCAAAATGAATATGTAACAATCTCTAAATATTAATGCATGCATCATGATGAGGTTTCAGGTGAGTAAATAGTCATTGAAGCACTACAGTGTAAGATAGTAAGACATTCATTGCTTCCCAGATACACTGTAAATACTCTCTCATCTGATTATTTCAGCCATTTTGGGCTGGGTGTACAGACAGCGTCCATGACTTCTGGATGAGTTCACCCATTGGCTAATGATACACTGGAAGTTTCCCTTAGGTCAGAGGTTGACTAAGTTTCTGATGGAAGCAGAATTGCCATGACAAACTGCTTCCATCCTCATGGATTGTTTTCCTCCAGGCTCTCTCTTTCAGCTTGCCTCTGTCTTCAAGTGTGGAAATATTTATTATAGGGCATCATTATATATCCCAATGCCTTAAAACTCAGCAAAAACTTTTTGTGTTAATTAAATTTAATGTTAGCAGATATATGAAATGTAAATACCATAAATGTTGCCACACAATCTATCTGGAAATGACTATAGGCCTTGGAGGCTCAGGTAAATACACTTTCAATTCATCAGTACCCCTCAACAATAGGGAATCCCAAAATACTTGTCTACCCTTCTATCTATTATCTTGTACTTCTTCTCCTGGGATTGTTACTTCAGGACTAACTAAATTCCAACCAAAAACTACCAGGAACCTTCTACTTGTGTTACAAAATTAGGAGAGGAGACAATATAATCACCTTGCCCCCTTCAACTCAGTGAGCACCTCTCCCAAGAGATAACCCATCGCCCCACCTACCACTTCCCCAATGTTCCACAACTCTTCTCCCAGCCTCTGACTGTCAGAACACTCTAAAGTCATGCTTTCTCCATTTCTGGGATAGTTCAATTTCTTCATGGGGCCAGAACATCCAAATACTGACATTTTACCTCCTTCTATCCTCTATCCTCTATAATCTTGGGACTTCCCAATTTTAGCCATCAGTTGTCTCTTATTCTGCACCTCTATTTCTGATTCATCTCCATCCCAAATGCCACAAACCACTACTAACTACCTGAAAGATAAAAACTAGCTGCCCCACGTGGCTAAAAGACTCATGAATGAGTGACCTCACTAATCCTTAATCCTCACTTGGCATGTCCACAAGCACCATGTACCAAATCAAGTCTCTCACCCTCCCCTCCTTTCCTCCCTCCATGGCTGTGTTGGTCCTGGGGATATGTGGTTTATATTAATATAGCACTAAAGTGTAGCCTAAAACCAAGCATGGTTGGACCCACACACGATCCATTTTATTGATGGTTGCTCGCCTACTCATTTTTGTCACATATAAAACATCTCTAGTATGTTCTAGCTCTTACTTACTAGCCAAGTCAACTGATATGGCCAATGAGAAATGAATTTTAACAAGGCCAATGGGAGGGATCTCAGCCTGACTGATGCTGAGACAAGTTTATTATGGTCAATCGGATTTTTTATACATTTTTAAGAAACAGAATATAATGGCAGTTGAAAGGATCAATAAAATGGTAAATGCCAGCATATAATGATACTTACAAGCTATATACAATACGTAAAATTGGTCTAAGTCCAATTGTCGTGGAAAATATTGTATGCTTCCTTAACTTCTAAATAACACAAAAGAACATAAAACAGTCTGAATAATTTACTACCTGAGATAGTGCCTCTGTTTCTTGGGAACTAAAGACAGAATCTCCAGGACTCCTGTATAAGGTCCCTGTACCAGGCCAACTCCATGATTCCCAACAATCTCTGTTAAACATTTTCCTTGGTAATTTATTGTCTTTAAATATTCAGCCACCTTTTTGCTATATTTTTTTCTTTATTTTAGGGAGTCTTTATAAATATATGATCATAAACAATTAAATAATAATCACATGTATACCTTATTTCTCCCAACAACTTCCCCATACTTTCCCAACATAAGTCTATTACAACTTCATGATTTTCTAAGCCCAGTTAGTGCTGTACATGTATGCATGTGTAAAGAGCCAAGAACTGTATCAAAGAAAGTTGCCCATTAACTACACCCTCATAAAAGTATGATTCTCACTCTACAAAAATGTCTATTTAAAACAAATCTTCAGTAAGAGGCCAAGCCCAAAACTCATCAGCCCTATCTATAACAGAATTTTGGTTTGATTTTTCCTTAGATATGTTTATATAGACAACAACAGCCACGATAAGATAATGGCAGTGATAGGCATTCCATGTTCAGAAGATACCATCACACAGAGCTGTTCTACATGCTACACCTCTTATATCTTTCCATGTCCTCTTCCTCAGTGTTCTCTGAGTCTTATAGGAACATCAGTAAAACTGGATATCTCTATCATACAACATTATGAAGTTTGGGAAGGACAAACACAGTCTGTTTCTCTCATATGCAGAACATATTTTGTGTGTCTGAGTGTCTTTGTATGGTACATTGGTTTCATAGGTTAGGAAATTAGAATGAGAACCATAGGGGGGAAAAAATTATTGAATGAGAATCAAAGGGGCCATAGGAAGGATTGGATTGGTATGTAAAATAAATGATAAAAGTTATTGAAAAAGCCCTTTATTTATTAGTCATGTCAGTTTGAGAATATAAAAACTAGCCTAAAACAAAATAAAGACAGTTGCCTGATGTAAAAATGGAAGACAACCATGTTGAAGGGGATTTAAAAGGTGTCAAAGGGATAACTTCAAGTCACAAAATAAGAGTTTGCTGCAAATAGAATTATGTCTTCCTAGAAAATGATGAGCAATAAACAGCCAGTGAGAAGGGATGTCATATTTGCAAGCCTTTATAAGGTCTTAGGACAGTTTTGTTGCAGAAATAAGTAAACTTCAAAAAAATCTCAAGTGTTCCTATCACAAACAAGGTGTTTGGATATCTTCTTCAGACATATGGGGTACTGTCTATGAGCTTTATCAGAAAGAGGCCATGTCCATCGGAGACAGTGGGAAAGACTGAGTTTCTATACAGAAACACTCTTTTTATTTGCTCATTTTATTTCACTAAGGAGACATGAATAGATAGATAGATGGACAGATGGATGGATGGATGGATAGATCAGCATTGAACAAAGGCTACTCATCATGTACTTGGTGATCAGTTGTGTTTTTCTTCTTATTTTAAATAGCAATAGATGGACAGGAGATGCTGAGTATCTACATGTACTAGAGAGAGACAGTGGGCTTCTTTGACAGATTTCTGACCAGAATTCCTTGTGTCTTAAGGAGTCTGTTGTGCAGCGCAACTGGTGGAGTCTGGAGGAGACTTGCTGCATCATTGAGAGTCCTTGAAACTCTTCAGTACAGCTTTGGGATTGACACTCAATGATTCCATCTTGCATTAGTTCCACCAGGCTCCAGGAAAAAGCATGGAGTGGGTCACATCCATTAGTAAATATAGTAGTAACATATTAGGTCAATGCCCTGAAGGCGAGAATCACAAACTCCAGAGACAATACCAAAACAACAAATAACAATGTTTACCTCTTAATGATCAACTTGAACACTGAGGGCACAGCCATGTATTGTACTCTTCAATATACACGGTGATGCAAAATTACTCTGAGTTCACAGGAACATTCCTGCAGAGCTATAAGGTGGATAGTAAAAATTTTGAGTTTCCTAAATTATTCTGACTGATGAGATAGACCCCAGCAATTTAGTAAACTATTGGTTCCAATTGTAGTTACAGAACTACTGGTATTAGGCTAGTAATGTAAGAAACTCTTCTTTTAAATTTTACAAAAATAAAAGGGATAATCAAAATGTGTTATCCAATAAGTTTAATATTAAGACATATGCTTGAATTGGATTTTTTCAAAAACCTCATAGAAGCAGTGTTGTGAGGATATCCAGAGAGATTTTAGGCACGGTTTTGTTCTTCTCCTTCATGTGTTTTTAGTGATACACCTATATTTTATTGTGCTGAACCGCTTATGGAACTGCTTGTATTCATCCTACTAGTGTGATGTTTTCAAACACAGGTTCATTGTTGAATGGCCATGCAGTTCTTGCTTGAGGGTATCTCATAAAAAAGACATACAGAAATATTATAACATGCTGTTATTAACAGGAGTCAAATTCCACACAGCTCATTATTTGAAATAATCCTTCCTATCTAATGGATTAGTGTTCTCACTCTTTATTCAATCCAGAATTGCCCAGTCCTCAATTCACTATCCTGAAAACCTGGTTATTCATTAAGTTCCACTTGATTAGATGTTTTGTTCTCTGGGTCCCTGCTTGTGCTTCATAAAATACACTACATGTAATTTCAGCTTTGTGTGAATCTAGGTAATCATAAACAGAGCTGCAGAAAACATATGAGGAAAGGTTTGGATTGCTCAGCCAAGGGCTCATTCAGAGATTCAGAGATTCAGAGAGCATAGTGTTATTGCATGCAAACTGGGGTCAGTTCTTGGTACAGACAGTGAGCAGCTCATATAGATCTATAAATATGGAGAACCAAGGATCCTCCATGAGTACTACATTACCCATGAAGAAACATATACACATAATTAATATATCTCATTAAAATTGTTCACCCAGTGCTGGAATTTAGCATAATGGAAGAGTTCTTACAGAGTATATGTGAGGCCTAAACACAAATAATAACATTTAATAAATACACTCCACAATTTGATTATAAAACATTGTATTTGAATTATCACTACATACTCTCAAAGGTAAGTACACCATTCCAACCAGGTGATCAGTTTTATTTTTCTTCCACAAAATGACTCATTTACATTATATGCATACATTTTGAGGCCACAGGATAAAACACAGTACAGAGATCAAAGACATCATATATGATGTCCACAAGTAAGTATATCTTTCTGCATTATATCAATTGGCATAGTGATGTGCAGTTTCATTTATATTCCTGGGGCCCTTCAGTTCCCTCCTGTGGCCAGAAGATTCAATTGAGGAATTTACATTTCCTCAAGGTCCCTCACCTTTTCTACTTCCAAAAACCTAATATCAGTTCATCCATCACACTGCATGTCTTCTTCAGGTTCATCACCATACCTAATGAGAAATATTTTATTTATTAATTAATTTATTTATTTATTTATTCCTATTGCATCTCAAGTAATGCCTTCCGCACTCTCCATAGTTTTTACCTCAAAGAGTACTCTGCCATCCCACTCTCATTTTTTGTTGAGAATAGGTAGCCTCTTCTCTGAGTAGAAACTCTCCATGGCATACCATGTCACTGCAGGACTAGCCACTTTGTCTTCCACTTAGGAGAGTCAAGGCAGCCCATTTTGGGGAGCAGTATATACAGACAGGCAGAAGAGTCAGGGACAGCCCCCATTTCAGTTGCTGGGGGACTCTAAAGAGGACCAAGCTGCACTTCACTATCATATGTGCCTAAGCTTTAGGTCCAGCCCATGCATGCTCTTTAGTTGGTGGTTCAGTCTCTAGAAGGTCCCTAGTATCCAGGTTAATTGATTCTGTTGGTCTTTCAGGTCTCTCAATATTTCCCCCAAATCTTCCAAAATACACATTGCACTCTGCTTAATGTCTGGCTCTGGATCTCTGCTAATGTTTTAGTCAGATGCTGTGTGGAGCCTCTCAGAGGAACGTTATGCTAGGCTCCTGTCAGCAAACATAACAGAGTATCATTACTAGTGTGAGGGTTTGTTTCTTACCCACAGGATTGTTCTCAAGTTGGGCAACTCATTGCTTGGCCATTTCCTCAGTCTTTGCTCCATCTTTGTCCTTTGTGCCTGGGTTGTCTCCTCATATCACAATCATGGATTCTCTTTATACATATAGTGTGTAGTAATCCTTGATGAGTTCACATATTTATTCAAATTTTAATTTTCATGTAATATGTGTTTATGTGTTTATTTATTACTATATTTTTCTCTCCATGGATGTGTTTGTGTATTTGTATGTGTGTTTGTGTCTGTGGGAGGAGGAATATGTATACAAGGTAGCAACAAGGCTTTCCTATGTCAATCAGCACCATAATTTTTAGACATGTTCTTCCACTGGGCATTAAGCTTTGTGTTTGTTAGATGGTTTGTCAGTGAACCCCAGGGCTCATGTACCCTCAATTACGCAAATGTGGGATTAAAGGTTGGAATCACACTTAACTTCTCTTGCTATCCATGCAGATAAAAGCTCTGAACACATCAAATATTTTTTTTTGTCACAAATGTTATCCACACAGGTATCACTATAACCCCACTATACTTGTATTTTTTCAATACAGCATTTATTCAGAAATTAACAAAATGCATAGCATCACATAAGACATAAATGATGCGGTTTGTGAAACAACATCATATACAGAAACAAAGGAACCTGAAGACTGGTGAACCCTGGACTCTCTGCAGAGACTCAGTTGGGTGCATGGTTAGGGGACCATGTGGGAATAAAGTTACAGCCAGAGAGGAATTAAGAAAGGGTCATTGAACCAATAATGAACATTAACTTAATGTTCAACCCTCCTTATCACACAATACACGCACTTTACACATCAAAGCCAGTGTTGACACAGCTGTGGTCACAGATCACAGGTCACAACTGTGCCCTGGGAGTTCTGAAGAAATTATAAATATAGCAATGGTACTAAAATGATTGAGAGCTACAGCATGAAAGCCTGTCAAATATAGAATAATTATAAATAATATGTGGCTTCACCATGAACTCATTCCCTCCGGAATAAGGAATTCTCTTAATGACTTCCTTCTACTGAATTTCATGAGAAAGTGATATTCAACTAGATTAAGTTTACCATACACCACGCAAATAATCTCTAAGGTAAGCAGAGATAAGAACTATTTGAGTAAGGGGTCCCATATCAAGTTACGCAATGTTCTTTGAGAAATGGATATTTAGTCCTTGATCTTCTTTCCAAAATTTTATAAGGTTGATGAAGTATCAGATTAACCCAAATTGGATATACTGAGCATAACCCTAAAACATATTATTCTAATATAAACAGGAAGAGCAGAGCACTCATAGACAGGAATACCCTTTAGAACTTGCACAGGATTGCTGTCTCTCTAATAATAAGACCTATTTCTATGATTGCCACTCACATTACAAAAATTAATGAAATAAGAGACAAAATGTGAGGTCCCAAATATCAATGAGGTAGACAGACATTTTCTGATTGATGAATGTACAGGTTGTTTCCAGCTCATCACTTCCCTTCAGTGGTTGTGTGAATTAACAATGGAGAAAAGCACTACAAACTCTTGTTATATATGATCATCAACACCTCAAGGTAAACACTTCAAATGTTCACTCCTGCCCTCTGTTCCATGTCTAGTCCTCATTGAAGTTCTTATGATTTATTTATTATTTCACAATGTTAACCTCAAGCGTGGTTTCATATGACCACTTAGACCTGTTATTTACTGTAGAACTTTCATTCCTATACCAATACAAAAATATATTTAGGAACCTGAGTTTTTATGTGCTAAAACAGAGACTTAAAACACACATGCAGATAAAAACATGAAATCACATATACTAAAAGTTATATAGAACTCCCTCATGAGTTATATTTTCCAGGTGAGTGATAAGAATAAGACTCACTATTCTGAAGCTAATGGAAAAAACTAAGTAATTCCTTAACAATATTTCTAATAATAAGAGGCCAAATGACATCCTAAACTCTCTCCTGGAATTTACAAAGCTATACAAATTCATGAAGTTTATAGAACCTTGTTCTGTCTGCACTGTATGAATGTGCACTCACAATAGACATCCAAATGTTTGTTTCTAAGGCCTAAATCATATGATAATTCAATTTTCAGTTTATATGGACTTGGAAATCCAGACCAAATGAGAACCTATGTTCAAGAAAATACATTTCTATTTCCTCTAAAAATCACAAAACTAATCTCAGTCACCTGAGGGAAAAATATGAAAACCTTGCTGAGTGCTT
>JADRCH010004738.1:0-15999 GCA_019843965.1 Rhynchomys soricoides
CTCTGTCCTGCCTCCTGCAGCAACTCAGCTCAGTGAGGGCCCTGTAGAGTGGCTGAGCTGTGTGCCTGCTTTTGGTGCACTGGCACTAGGGAGCCCCTAGCAACATTCCCAGGGGACTGAGAGCCAGGGTTCCTTTGAGCTTTACAAACATGACCTGGAACTTACTGAAAGATGTAGTGTCCTCTGAGAGACTAATCCAGTTGTCCCTAGCCTTCCTAATGCTGTGACCCTTTAATACAGCTCCTCATGTTGTGGTGACCCCAACCATAAAAGTATTTTCTTTGCTACCTCATCACCATAATTTTGCTACTGTTATGAGTCATAATGTAAATATTTGTTTCTTAAGTGACCCCTGTGAAAAGCCAAAAACCATTGCAACTGGCAGGTTAAAAGCCACTGCTCTAATCCAAGTTATTGACACCTGCTGAGAAACTGGTGTCCACAGCATTTTATTGCTAATAGTGGAATGTAAGAAAATTAATGAAGAACATAAGTAGATATTTGTGAATAGGTGGGATCTGGGTGGGAGGAGAGTTGGGGAAGAGCTGGGAGAAGTAGAGGGAGGGGAAATTCTAGTCAGGATACATCACACAAGGAAAAGAATGTTATTTTCAATGAGAGGAAATTAATGTGTAACCATTAAAAACTAACTCCCATATTCCTCTGCCTCTAGCTTCCGGAAACCACCATCCTATCCTCTGTTCCTCTAAGTTCGACTCTTTGGCATCCTTCACGTAAGTAAAATCATGCAGCATTTTACTGTTTAAGGGACTTATGTGGGTATACATGTGTTACATGTGTGTAGATATGCATGCGTAGGTGTACATGGGAGCCATAAGAGGGGATTGTAGCTCTCTCTCTTTTTTAAAAAGATTTATTTATTTATTATATGTAAGTGCACTGTTGCTGTCTTCAGACACTTTCTTCTCTCTGGTGCAGCTTGTTCTGGCCCTGCTCTCTGTAGCTGTCTTCAGACATCCCAGAAAAGGGCATCAGATCCCATTACAGATGATTGTGAGCCACCATGTGGTTGCTGGGATTTGAACTCAGGACCTTTGGAAGAGCAGTCAGTGCTCTTAACTACTGAGTCATCTCTCCAGCCCTCGGGATTGTATCTCTTGCAGTGGGAGATACAGGCATCTTCAGGATACCTGGCAGTGGCATACTTACTGGGATTTGAGTTCCAGTCCTTATGATTGTACAGCAAGTGCTCTTAACCACCGAACAATCTCTCCAGCCTTAGTATTTGATATTTTGAGAGACTAGGTCCCTGTTATAATGTCCTCAAGGTCCATCCATGTATATATGATGCGTAAGAAATTGCTTCTTAAGTACAAATAAAATTTAATTTTAAGACAAAAGAATAGATCACATTTTGTTTCCTTACTCACCCATGGATGTTTGGCTTGCTTTCCTCTCTCAGCTCTCTCAAAAAAATGCTATTAGAACCACACTAAAGGAACAACTAATAATACTTTGAAACTCTGTTTTTAAAAGATTTACCTTATCTTCATTTAAATATTTGTGTTATATCTTTCTGTGTTTATGTTACATGTGTTCAGGTACCTGTGCAGGCCAGAAGAGGGTGCCGAATTCCCTGGAATTGTTACAGATGGTTGTGAGCTGCTGTGTGGTTGCTGGGAATTGAACTCAGGTCCTCTGGAAGATCAGCACGTGCTCTTAACCTCTGAGTCATCTCTTTAGCCCAGATACTCTGCTTTTAAAAAATAAATACATAAGCTGGGCAGTGGTGGCGCACGCCTTTAATCCCAGCACTTGGGAGGCAGAGGCAGAGGCAGGCGGATTTCTGAGTTCAAGTCCAGCTTGGTCTATAGAGTGAGTTCCAGGACAGCCACGGCTATACAGAGAAACCCTGTTTCAAAAAACCAAAAACAAACCAACCAACCAACAAACAAAAACCAAATAAATAAATAAATAAATAAATAAATAAATAAATAAATAAATAAATAAAAGCAGAATTTCTACACCAATATGGGAACCTCATATATTTACAAATATTTTTAGATTTATTTATTTTTATTTTGTATGAGGGTGTGAGTGTTTTTCTATATGTTTGTTGACCACATGCTTGCCTGGTGCCTTCAGAGGTCAGAAGAGGACTTTCAGTTTTCTGGAACCAGAGTTATAGACAGTTCTGAGCAGTCACATGGGTGCTAGGAATCAAACTAAATCCTCTGTAAAAGCAACAAGTGCTCTTAACCACAATTCTCTGGCCCCACACACTGATATTTTTGAACAAAGAAATTATTTCATTTTTTGTTTTTGGTTTTCGTAGACAGGGCTTTACTCTGTTATCTAGGCTAGCCCGAATCTTACTATGTAGCCCAGCCTTGCTTCAAACGTAGGGCAATTCTCTTGATTCAGGTTTCTGAGTGCTTGGATTAGAGCCACCACGTCCAGCATATTCTACCTTTTTCTTTAGACAGGGACTTAAATTGTAGCCTGCTTGGTTGGCCTGGAACTCAGAGACCTGGTTGCTTGTGTCTCCCCTGAATCCTGAACTTAAAAGCATGCACTACCATGCCTAGCGTATTTTTTATTTTGAATATTTATTTTTAATTCAAAAATATTTTATGTGCATATATGTTTTACCTGCATGTATGTCTGTGTATCATGTATGCACATGGTGCCCGCAGAGACCAAAGAGATCAATGGATCCCTTGCAATTGTAATTACAGATAGTTGTGAGCCACCATGTGGGTGCTGGGTATTGAACATCAGTCCTCTGAAAGAGCAGCCAGTCCTCTTAACCATAGGGCCATCTCTCCAGTCCCTATTTTTTAAAATTTGTTTAAAAAATGAGTAGGTATATGACTTTGTGTGTTTTTCTGCACACATGCATGCAGGACTCACCAGAGGCCACAAGAGGGCATCAGACCCCTTCGAAATGGATGTGAGTACTGGGACCTAAACGCCCACTTCTGGAAAGAGTAGTAAGTGCCCTTAACTGCTGAAGCTTCTCTCCATCCCCTACATTTTACTTTTTAAATGCAAATATTGTAAGTATTATGTATAATATCATGTTCTGAAATATGTATACCCTGTGGAATTGCTAAATCGAGTTAATTAACATATGTATTAGCTTACAGACATCTTTTAAAAATGTATTCATTTATTTACTTATTCACTTTACATCCTGCTCACTGCCCCTCTCCTGGTCACCCCCTCCCATGATCTTTCCTCCATCTCCCCTCCCCTTCTCCTCTGAGCAGGTGGGGGGCTACCTGGGTATCCCCTGACCCTGGTACTTCAATGGTGGGAAAACTTAAAATCTCTCTTAGCAATTTTTGTTTTTTATTAAAAATTTAAACTGATACACAAAACAAAGGTTATACATATTAGTGAGGTACCATGTGATTTTCAATACATATATACGTTTTGTAATATGTTAATCAGATTAGGAATGCTGATTTATTCAAATAATTTTCTCATAATGAAAATATTCAAAATCCTTTGACATAATTTTCATAAAACCCACATGACAATTTTTTATTGTGAATATGTTTTCAAAATTATTTCCTCAATACCTACATACAGAGACAAAAATAAATCTGTTCTTTAACACACCAGAAGTTGAAAGTTGATCACTGCCTAGAGAAGGGAAAATTGCCTTGAGAACATATTTCCCCAGGAGGCCAATTCATCACAGACCTCCAATATGGGCATGAACATGACAGATGTACTGTCCTCGATCTGAACTTTTATTCACTACCGTTTGATAATCATCTTCAGGCCCAGATCTATGCACATTTCTCACCAGTAATCACTAGCTGTCCAAGAAGACTTTCATCAGCATCTTCTGCGATTTCCAGAATCTAACGTATATGTTTCCTGTGTATCACCAGAAAAAAAGGGCTTGTGCTTAAGGGGAAAGTTCATGGAAAGCATGACATTTCTCATCCTCAAAAACCGATTTTGCTTGCAAATTCCTTGCAGATGACCTTCCCAAACATTGTGTTGTCACCCAGGCCAGGCAACCTGACACTTGCTATTATTGTCAGTCATGCAGGGACCAGGAATGAAGTCCTCTTTCAGCTGTTGAGATATACTACACAAAAGTTGTCAGTAGTCACTTTACTGTACAATAACATTCCAGAACTTTCTAGTTCTAAGCATAACTCAGTACACATTTGTGCTTGCCAGTGATATATATATTTGATAACAGATACCTTAAATCCTTTACAGGAGGGAAGACTGATTTTGCCTTGTGATTTTAGAACTTCCCTGCACTGGTGGCTAGCTCCATTGTTTCTGGGCTGTGGTGAGCCAGAACATTGTAGTGGAAGGTAGCTGAAGAGCAGAACTGCTTTCTTAATGCAGTCATGAAGCTGGGGCAGGGGGCAGGAAATAGAGGATGGCAATGTTCCCAAGAACAGGACCCCAGTAACCTACCTCTAAATATGGCTGGCTTCCAAAGGATTCTACCACTCCCAGTAAATCTAGCAGTGGATTAATCCATTGATTTGGTTAGAGCACTCATGGTCCACTCCCCCGATCGGACCCATTAGGAAGGTATATATATATTCATTCATTTTGTCAGTTTTGTTACTCCAGAGAACTCTGCCTAATATAGGCATGATGTCATATCCAAACCAAACCATAACATCATTATTTTAAAATTATATATGTATGTGTGTGTGTGTGTGTGTGTGTGTGTGTGTGTGTATGTGAATGAAGCACAGGGTTCCTTTGGCTATTCTGGAACTTGATCTGTAGACCAGGCTAGACTCTAACGGGGATTAAAAGTGTGTGCCACCAAGTCCAATTTAAATATTTTAATTAGCTTACAAAGTAGTGGTTCTCCTAGTGTTTTTCATACATCCTTAGCTTGAGTTTGCCCAGTTCTGCCTCCTGCTCTTCCCTGTCTCACTGCTCCTATTCCCACTTAAACCTTGAACCCCCAATACCCCACTTTCATATCACATGTGTTCTACTAGCCCTTAGGCCTCTTCCCTGTCTATCTCATGAGCCCTTTCTTGCTTCTGCCTTCTACAGATATTTAAACTTAAATACACAAATCCAAACAATTTGAAGCTAGAATTCACATATGAGAGAGAACATGAGGCATCTGTATTGCTGGGCCTACCTGATATCACTTAGTATAATGTTTTCTATCAATTTTCCCCAACATTTATAGTTTCATTTTTTACAGTTGAGTAAAGTTCCAGTGTGTGCTACATTTTCACTATCTGTTCATCAATAGTAGATATCTAGGCTGCTCCCATTTTCTAGCTATTGTGAATAGAGCAACAATAAACGTGGACATGCAAGTGTCTCTGTAAGAGGATATGGGGTCCTTTGGGTATATGCCTAGGAATATGCTGGATCATATGGTAATTCTAATTTTAGCTTTTAAAGAAACCATCACACCAATTTCCTAACTACTGTACCAGTTTGTACTTCTACCAACAGTGGACAAATGTTTTACTTTCCCCATATCTTTGCCAGTATTGTTATTTGGCTTGTTTCTATGATAGTCATTCTGACTGGGATGAGATGAAATTTCAAAGTAGCTTTAACTTGTATTTCTCTTATAGTTAATGATGTTGAACACTTAAAATGTTGTTATCTATTCATATTTCTTGTTTTGAGAACTCTGTTCAGTTCCATGGCCATTTTTAAATTATGCTTTTTGTTTTCTTGAGTTCTTCGTATATTCTAGATACTAATTCTGTAGGGTATATAGGTGGCAAAGAACTACTTCTATTCTCTAGACTGCCTCTTCATTTAACTGACAATTTCCTTTGCTTTTTAGTTTCACAAGATTCCATTGGATGATTATTGGCTGTAGTTCTGAGTGATTAAAGTCTTATTCAGAAATTTCTTCCCTTTAAGTTTTAATCAGTTTCAAATCTTATATTGAAGTCCTTGATCCACTTGATATTCTATGTTTTTTTCCTTCTTTCTCTAGCCCGGCTTGCTCTGGCCCAAAGGTTTATTTATTTATTATACGTAAGTACACTGTAGCTGTCTTCAGACACACCAGAAGAGGGCATCAGATCTCATTACAGGTGGTTGTGAGCCACCATGTGGTTGCTGGGAATTGAACTCAGGACCTCTGGAAGAGCAGCCAGTGCTCTTAACTGCTGAGCCATCTCTCCAGACCTGGAGTTGATATTCTTGAAGGGTAAGAAATAAAGATTTAGTTCCATTATTATGTCTGTAGATACTTGGTTTTCCCAGCACCAGTTGTTGAAGATGATGTCTTTTCTTCAGTCTGTATTTTTGACATCTATAAGAAAAATTAGATAAGTTTGTATATGTATCTGCCCTGTTGTATCTAGAAAACACTTGGTGTTGTCAACTCCATATGGCTCTTAGACTGTCCTCCTCCTCTTTCTTAAAGATCTTTGAGCCTTTGGATGAGAGGTGTGAGGTGAAGAATTAGGGTGTGAACATGTTCAAAATATATGATATGAAAATTTCAAGGGATTAAGAATTCAGGTAACTGTAGTTGTGTGGCTTTGTATCTGGCTCCTATAGTCTGCTCCATTAATCTCAAGTGTCTGTTTTGGTGCTGGTGTGTGTGACTTCTCCAACAGTATCCTTTTCTCAGGATTACTTTTGCTAGCCAGGTCTCTTGTTCTTCCATATGGACCTTAAGGGTTGTTTTGTTTTGTTTTCTGTGAAGAATGTCACTAAAATTTGCAGACGGCTTTTGTTAACATAGTCATTGTCACAACACTGATACTCCCAATCCACAAGCATAGGAGGTCATTCCATCTGATAGCGTTTTCCTGAATTTATTTTTTCAGTGTTTTATAGTTTTCATTGTAGAGGTTTTTCTAATCCTTTGTTAGGTTTCTTCCAAGCTTTTTTGTTTTGTTTTGTTTTGTTTTGAGGCTATTGTGAATGGGTTTGTATCCTAGTTCCTTTTGTAGTTTGTCAGTGGTATATTTAAAAAGCCAGTGGGTTTTTCATGTTAATCTTGTATCTTGCCTCATTGTGCAAAGTGTTTATCGATTCTAGAAGTTTTCTGGTGAAGTCTTTAGGGTCTCTTATTTATAGAATCATAGCATCTGCATATAGAGCTGCTTTCACTTTTCCATTTTGTATTTGTATCCCCTTTTATTTACTCCTCTTGTCTTATTGTCCTAGCTAAGATGTTATTGAATAAGATTTGAGAAAGTGTATACCTTTCCTTGTCTTGCTCTTGATTTTCAAGGAAATGTTCTGAGTTTTCCCCTATTTAATATAATGTTGGCTGTAGGTTAGTCAAATATAACTCTTGTTATTTTGGCATGTATTCCTTCTATTCTGAGTTTATTCAGGACTTTTAAAGTACAAATTCAGATTTTGTCAAAACCCTTGTCTCTGTGTATTGAGATGATCATATGCTTTCTGTCCTTCAGTCCATTTATATAATTTATAACATTTATTGATTTGTATATATTAAAACCATTCTAGTATCTCTAGAATAGCTACAACTTTATCACAGTGAATAATCTTTTGATGTACTCTTGAATTCCATTTGTAAGTATTTTGTTGAGAATTTTTTCATCTAAGTTTATTTAGGGAAATTGCACTGTAATTTTCTCTGTTTTTTCCTCTTTTTTTATCTGCTGCATTTTTATCTGTTTTTGGTATTGATAATGTTAGCTTCAGAAAAGGAATTTAGTAATGTAATGTCTCTTCCTTTTCTATTTTATGGAGTAGTTTCAGAAGCATTCTTGTTAGTTCTTCTTTGAGGATCTGATAAAAGTTACCAACCAATCTCTCTGAATCTGACCTTTTTTGAGTTGGGGGGAGATTTTATAATCACTGATTGCTAGAGATCTGTTTTAAAATGTTTATCCAATCTTAGTTTAATTTTGGCAGGTCATATGCATCTAGAAATTGATCCATTTCCTTTAGATTTTCTAATTTAATGGAATTTATGTATTTAGGGTAAGATCTAATGATTTTCTGAATGTCATTTGGTATCTGTTATAGTGGCTCACTTTTCATTTCTCATTGAATTAATCTGAACTTTCTCTCTCTCTGTCTCTCTCTCTCTCTAGATTTATTTGTTTATTATATGTAAGTACAGTGTCACTGTCTTCAGATACACCAGAAGAGTGCATCGGATCCCATTACAGATGGTTGTGAGCCACCATGTGGTTGCTGGGAATCGAACTCACGACCTCTGGAAGAGCAGTCAGTGCTTTTAACTGCTGAGCCATCTCTCCAGCCCCAACCTTTCTGGTTAGTTTGGCCAAGGGTTGCTCAATTTTTCATTTTGTTTAAATTAATTCTTTGAAAACTTAATACAATATATTTTGATCATAGTTACCCCTTCTATTCCTCTCAGGTCCACCTCTTCTCTATCCACCCAACTTTGTGTCCTCTTCTAAACAAACAAACAAATAAACAAAAAACAGCAACAACAACAAACCCTCCAAAAACATCGAGTACAGTTTGTGTTCTTCATGTACTCTTCGATGCATGGCCTTCTACTGGAGCATGGCTGACTTACCAGAGGCCATACCCTTAAAGGAAACCAACACTCCTTTCCCCAGCAGCTATCAATTGCTCCTTAGCTAGGGATAGGATGAAAGTCCACCTTCCCTCCCCATACCTGGTTTTGTTTGACTTGAACTCATTTGGGTTATGTGTATGCTGTCTAAATTGCTGTGAGTTCATATATGCAGTTTCCTTGTTGTATCCAGAAAATACAATTTCCTTGCAGACACCCACTGCTCTAGATCTTATAATCTTTCCACACCCTTTTATAAAACAATCTCTGAGCCTTGGAAGGAGGGCTGTATGATATAGACATTCAATTTAGGACTGAGCACTCCACAATCTCTTAATCTCTCCATGTTGGTTATATGTGTATTTCTGTGGAAAGAGTGGTCATTTCCCAAAACAATGTAAACAAAAACTTGCTAATCAATCTCAGTATAATAAAATCCCCTTTAAAATATGCCTAATATGTAAAAAGCATTTTTACTGGGCCATTCAACATCAATCTAGGACTAATGACAAATACAGCCCAATTTTGAGAACCTAGAGAATGAATACAGCAGAGTCCTTTTACATTCATTTCTAGCTTGGAATCCCACTGCTTGGACCTCTGCAGTTCCTCAGCAGGAACACAGCTTGGTTTTATATAGACTCTGACTCTGTCCTGCAGCAAGCCACTCAGCTTTATTCTTTTTGTTTGTTTGTTTGTTTCTTTCTTTCTTTCTTTTTCCGAGACAGGGTTTCTCTGTGTAGCCCTGGCTGTCCTGGAACTCACTCTGTAGACCAGGCTGGCCTCGAACTCAGAAATCCACCTGCCTCTGCCTCCCGAGTGCTGGGATTAAAGGCGTGCGCCACCACTGCCCGGCAGCTTTATTCTTAATCCTTGAACAATGAAAGACTGCATTACTACTACTCAGAGCAATTCAAAATTAAACTTATCTATAATTAAAGATATATAATTAGGTGTAATAGGAGCAGTAATGAGGTTCCCCACAAATATATAGGGACCTCTTTCTAACAGTGTTTTGGTGTTGTTGGTTTTTAATCTCCTTTTGCCTCCCCCTTTAAAGATTCTGTGCAATTCTATTCCTTCCCATATAAGCCTTCTACCCCCTCCATAAGTACATGTCCTATTTATAATGCCCTATTTTTCAGATAGAACCAATAGATCAGGCAAAGAAACTGCGATGCTGTTGGAATATGGCACTCTCTTATTGTGGGGCAGTAATCTGGCAGGCAGTCAGGCACACCAGTTGAGCACAGGCAAACTCTGGGAGACCCCGTGAAGTAATTCGAAAGGGACCGGAAACATTATGCCAGCTTTTTGGCTCCAGCCACAGTCACATATCATGCCCCAGTAGAGGCGTGGCCACGCCCCAGGTAGAGGTGTGGCCACACAGCCCCAAGCCATCCCCATGTTAGTGAGACACCTAGAGGCTTAGCCACACCCCTTCCCAGTTACTATATCTGCCCCCGTCTCTCTGGGAGAGGTGGGAGGTACAGTTCCATTCATGCCACTTTCCACATGATGAAAATAAACATCTTAGAATTATGGACTGTCTCTTCATCTGGACCATCCAGCCCTCGATTAATGAGCCGCAGCTAATCTCTCACTGTGGGAATCCCAGCGCTCCTAGATAGTTCCCATTCACCCACGCCTAAGCAGTTAGCCCAGCACCCAAAGCAGCCGAGACCCATCCGGGTGGGAACCCCAGCTGTGCTCCGACTAACCTGTCTGGAGTACCCTGTGGCAACTGCGGTGCCCCAGGCTAGAGAACCCACAGAGACGGCTGCAGCGAGTTCCCCGGGAATGGCTCCTCCCCCACTCACGGACAAGGCCCGCAAAGGCTTCGTACAGCCCGTCGACTGTGTGGGAAGATACACAGCCACTTCCTGCGTGTCCTGTACCACCCAGAGCCGCAGCACCCCAGGACAGACACGTGGGGCTTCGTTCCACAGTGCCAGGGCATGTCCCAACATCTTATCACCCCTGAAGCAACCATTACCCAGAGAACTTCTGGCTGTGTTTTCTGCCTTTAAAATTTTCCAGATTTGATCCTTTGATTTACTAACTGATTCTCACTATATGGCTCAAACCAACAACTATTGTTTCAAGCTTTCCTGAGGCATGCCTCAGAGCCCTTCATATTATTAGTATTTTCCTCCATCCAAAGCCTCCTTCACAGACAGACTCATTCTGTTTTTATTCAGCACATTTGATTTCACCCAGAATTACCTGGCCCCATCACAGAAAGAAATCATTGTGCTAACCACCTTGTCGTGTCCTTTTTTTCAGCAGGCTACTACTTCTCATTCCTTTTTTCATCAAGAAGTTAAAGCTTTACAAAAACAGTCCCAGTAATCAAGGGTACAAACTCAACACCATTGCCCAGCCACTGACCAACTGCCAGTTGCTGGATCCTACCATCCCAAGGAGTCAGTCCCCATGCTCTTCATCCTAATGATCTTTGACAAATGGATATGACTTATATACATGCCTTTGGTCATTTAAAATCTTCTCATGTTTGTGTTGATTCTCTTTCAGGCTTTATCTATACTACTACTCAAACACAGGAGCCTGCTCCAGCTGCTTAAACACATGAGTCTGCTTGAGCTGTTTGCACATACATACTGACTGTTTTCTCTATAATGGGATTCCCAAAATAGATGAAAACAGACAGTGGTCCTGATTATGTATCTAAAACATTTATCTCTTCCTGTCAGCATTCGTAAATTAATATCACTTGTGGAATTCTCTCTAACCCCCAAGTACAAGCCTTAACTGAACTAATTAATTTGATTTATTACTCAAGAATCAAATACATAAACAAAAAAGGGTGTAAGGTATCAACTGCTCAGGAGCAACTTTCCAAAGCAATTTATATAGTTCAAAGTTTTAAAACTGTTCCTCTTAATTCCACCTCATACCTTCCCAACACCCGAAGAAAAATATCACAAGAAGAAAGAAGTTTTTATCCCAACCTGTGGTTTTATATAAAATTCCTCAAGGGCCCAACCAATCAATGGCTGGGTCCTGTTTCCCTCATTATTGGGGTCAAGGCTCCACACCTATGCTTTCTCATTTCATTCATTTGTGACTGAGTTACCTCGCTCAGGATGATATTTTCAAGTTCCATCCATTTGCCTGCAAATTTCATGAAGTCTTTGATTTTAATAGCTGAGTAGTATTCCATTGTGTAAATGTACCACATTTTCTGTATCCATTCCTCTATGGAGGGACATCTGGGTTGTTTCCAGCTTCTGGCTATTATAAATATGGCTGCTATGAACATAGTGGAACATGTGTTTTTATTACATGTTGGAGCATCTTCTGGGTCTATGCCCAGGAGTGGAATAGCTGGGTCCTCAGGTAGTATTATGTCCAATTTTCTGAGGGTCCGCCAAACTGTTTTCTAGAGAGGTTGTATCACCTTGCATTCCCACCAGCAACGGAGGAGTGTTCCTCTTTCTCCACATCCTCGCCAACACTGCTGTCACCTGAGTTTTTGATCTTAGTCATTCTGACTGGTGTGAGGTGGTATCTCAGGGTTGTTTTGATTTGCATTTCCCTGATGACTAAGGATGTTGAACATTTCTTTAGGTGCTTCTCAGCCATTCGAGTTTCCTCAGTTGAGAATTCTCTGTTTAGCTCTCTTCCCCATTTTTTAATAGGGTTATTCGGATCTCTGGAGTCTAGCTTCTTGAGTTCTTTGTATACATTGGATATTAGCCTTCTATCAGACGTAGGATTGGTAAAGATCTTTTCCCAATCTGTAGGTTGCCGTTTTGTCCTATTTACAGTGTCCTTTGCCTTACAGAAGCTTTGTAATTTCATGAGGTCCTGTCGATTCTTGATCTTAGAGCATAAGCTATTGGTGTTCTGTTCAAGAACTTTTCCCCTGTGCCCATGTGTTCGAGACTTTTCCCCACTTTCTCTTTTATTTCAGAGTATCTGGTTTTGTGTGGAGGTCCTTGATCCAGATTAGTAATTCTTAAAGGACTTATTGTTGTCTTGGTTTTTCATGTTTCTTGTGGTACTACATTGGGATTTGCATATCTGGTGTTATTTGTTCTCTTGATTTGTTTTTATCAGCTATATATTTTCAATTGGAATGTTTGCAGCATTTACATGGGACTTGAGTTGAGTGTGTAGTTAATAAAATAGTTTTTCAGTTCTGGAGGTCAAAGTGCCTGGTATGATTGACTCTATATTATTCTCTGAGTAGGACATTTAACTGTGAGCAACTACAGCTGTTGATATCATCATTATGCAAATATTGTAATATTGTAATAGCCAATTAATAACAATGACCTCTTTGTCTTACAATAACTGAGAATAAACAACCAGGGATCAGATTTTAGTCAATAAGATTATAAGTGGGAGAGAAGCAAAGTGGGTAATGATAAGGATTAAGTATTATGGGTTAGAAACAGGGATAGGCAGTTAAGGGTGTTTGCTATTCTTCCATATGATCTAAGTTCGGTTCCTATTACCCATCTCATGCAGTTCACAACCACCTGTGATATCAGTTCCAGGGGTTCCAATACTCTCTTTTGATCTCCAAGGGTGCCTGCACACACATGACACACACACACATACACAGTAGTTACTCTTTTATTGCTGTGAAGAGAAACCATGACCAAGACAATTTATAAAAGAAAGCATTAATTGGAGGGACTCATTTACAGTTTCAGAGAGTGAGTCCATGACCCTCATGGTAGGGAGTGGTAGCTGCAGGCAGGCAGACATAGTGCTGGAGCAGTAGCTGAGAGCTTACATCCTGATCTGCAACTTGGAGGAGTGGGGTTGGAGGTAGGTCTGGCATGTAAAACTTCAAAGCTCACTCCCAGTGACATACCTCCTTCAACAAAGCAGACTTCCTAATCCTTTCTAACGTTCCACCAACTGGGGACCAAACATTCAAATATTTGTGCTTACAGGGGTCATTGTCATTCAAACCAGCATACACATAAAAACAAACCTTTAAATAAAGCATTCCATATTATGGTGACTTTGAAAAGAAAAGGACCGGTGGTAGGTAAATTAGCTTGGAGGGAAAAGTTGGAATGCTGTTAGGGCCAACAGATTTTAGGGATTATTAAAGCAATGCAAGGTTATAATTAAGAAGAGGAGGAGGGGATAAAGTGAGAGAAAGAGAAGATGTAGGAGGAAGAGGCAGCCCATATGAGATACAGCTAAAGAGTATAGGAAAGGATGCCTTATGGTAAGCTGGGCTGAGAAACAAGAAGAGTCCTAAAATCTAATGGCAACATGCAACCAACAGCAAAACTATCATGAGACACGTGAGCAGGAGTAGAAACTAAGTAATAGAAAGTAAGCAATAAAAATACTTTTATAATGAACCGCAATACACTTGTGGTGAGTGGGAAGGAGATGTTCTTCGATCCCTCTGGTTCTAGCAGGCTCTATGTGGTGCTATGTGAGGAAGGGCAAGTGGGAGCCTTGGTTTCTGCAGTCTCAGTGTTCTTTGGGATCTGGTGATAGCAGATCGGCATTGTGTTTCCCTAGTGGTTTCCGCTGGCTCCTGCATTGCCTGGGCCTCTTGTGGTGCTGCAGGCCTTGTGAAGAGCAATCTTTTCCTCGAAGTTTTTGCTGCTCTGCTGGACAGCTTTATCTAGCAGGCTGCCATAGAGAGGGCTTGCAGTTGGGCTGTGATTCTCAGCTCTCCTGCCTACTTCTCTGCAGTGGTCCTACAACACTGTTGACCACCCTTTCTTCACTCTGTCCTCTCCACTGTTTGCTGCTAAGTGTCATTCTACTCTCAATAGCCACAAGGCACACTTTTTTCTCTTTCTTTGTTTTCCCTTTCTTTCTCTTTTTATAGGCAGTGTTTCTCTGTGTGTAGCCCTTGCCTGCCTCTGCCTCCTGAAAGCTGGGATTAAATGCCTGCACCTTCATGCCCAGCCTAACTCAAGATTTTATATCCTGGACCAACATCACAACCCTGCCTCCCCATCTTAAACATCATTCTACATGCCACATATCTGAGTTTTAAAACCTGAGATTTTAAAAGTCTGAAATACAAATGAGATCATTATTATTTGTATTTCTTCTTGAAAAATTAAAAAGAATGGATACTTTTCAACTTCTCTTATAAGGTACAAAAAACTATGGTAAAAGTCCTGGCGGTGGCATTTTAAGTGTATGATCTATATTTCTCTCTCTCTCTCTCTCTCTCTCTCTCTCTCTCTCTCTCTCTCTCTCACACACACACACACACACACACACACACACACACACACACACACAGTAAAATCTAAAGCAAAGGGCTAACAAACTGATTCCTGCAGGAAATAGAAAGGAAAACACAAAATAGATGAAAACATGTTGCTCATATTCAAAGTCAGTAGTGTCATCATGTTTGAGATGCAGTGTTCAAAGTAGTTCCTAAAAAGTCTTGAGATATCATTTACACAAAAATGTATGGGTTCCTTTAAGATGCTCTTAACACCTCTGCATGGAGTACCTCACTCCACCCACAGACAGACCCACAAAACTGCCCATTTGTTTTTCTCTGCCTAAAGTAGTCTTTTCCATGCCATGGACCTGTGTCACAGACTGTAGCCTTTTGCAATTGGCTTCCTTCATAGCATGGGACACACAGGGGCCTTCTGAAAAGGCAATGCACTGTGGCTGCACCTGTGACATAATTTCCCAATTTGATTACTCACTGTAAGCCAACCTGATGAATCGTTGACACAGGTTTCCTGCACTTGTAAATGGCATGTTCAACACGGCCCAATTTAATTTTACTGTTCCTCACACCAACCATTTACCTGCAAGTGGAAGTGAGTGATTCTTGAAAAATTCAGGGGAGCTTTCAAAGTCAGGGGACCCCAGGAAAGCCAGGGAGGAGAGAATGGTTGGGGATAGGAACAGAGGCTCCAAGGCTGCTAGGCTTGTGCCGCTTGCTCTGAGTGATGGCCACCAGGACTTCTATCATGCCTAGACAGCAGGGTGCCCTTCACACTGTCCCCATGAGACTAGTGTGACAGGAACACTACAGGTATGATTTTCATGGTCACATGGAGGCCACAATATCCTGGGACAAATGGCCACAGGTGGCCAACAGGAGTATTTCCTTCACCTTTGGAGGACATGAGGAAATGTGGATAGGAAAAAGACCCTGTATGTAAAGTGGAGAAGAATCACCCAGGAGTTGAAGCCAGCAAACTGGAATTTGGGTAGTAACTCTCCACAGTGACACTTACACTATGGCTATCACCTCATAGTCCCATGTACAGAGTACTAGGCCTTTGCACAGATGACTGTGGCTGCCCAGCTCCAGGGCTTCTGACTCAGGAGTATTATTTTGATCTTGAAAGGGAGACCATCTATTTTGCCACCAAAGTTCCAGGTCATGTTTGTAAAGCTCAAAGGAACCCTGGCTCTCAGTCCCCTGGGAATGTTGCTAGGGGCTCCCTAGTGCCAGTGCACCAAGAGCAGGCACACAGCTCAGCCACCCTACAGGGCCCTCACTGAGCTGAGTTGCTGCAGGAGGCAGGACAGAG
>JADRCH010004739.1:0-15475 GCA_019843965.1 Rhynchomys soricoides
GATCAACTGTTTATAAATTAGAGATAAAACTCCCAAATTATTCCCAACACTCACACATGTTACTGACTATTCAACTTTCTATAGATTAACAAGATGTGAGCAACCAAGGTAATTTTGCAGTCCAATTTTTCTTACTGGCAGCTGCAATTTGCAGCTATAAAGAATCAATTAGTTTATTATTTATCTCAAAAAAACTTATAAAAATCTGAAAAGAATCACAGAACTAAGCTTTGATATAAAAAACAATCAGCCATTTCTACTTTGAATCCTCAGGGAGCACATCTGTTTATTAACCAAGCTTTTATTAAATCATATCAGGAAACTGAAGGGGAAAGTGGTTACAAGGAATTAATCATCACCTGATCACCAGCCCAGCTTTTGCCAGAAAGGCATGTTTGTTGGTAGGAGATCTTCCCAACAGTGGCGGTTCAACAATTAATCTGCCCCAGCAGCAATGCTGGAAAAGTTCAATCTAACCAACACTGTGGGTGACAATGGCATTGCCCTGTGAGCAGCTGGAACCCCCCTTTGAGTTTTCATAGAACTCATAGATTATGATGGTTGTGATGTGAGGGTAGCAAGCAAAGCAAAAGTCCACAGCTGCATGAAGTCCACCAGACACATAGTCCTCGGGGCTCTGCCTCTCTCAGGCTCACGAACCATGCTTGGGCTAACTGGTGGGCCACATTCAATAACTTCTAATGGTTTTGCTGTTCCTTTTGCACAGCACACAAAATCTATCAAACTTATTTAACTTATTCAGAGGGCATAACGTACATTATGTAGGTAAAAAGTCCATGTCATAATGACATGATTTTCCTTCTATGATGTGCATCTTGAGGATCAAACACAGATTAGCTGGCATAGCTGACTAATCTGTCACCCCTCCATTCCCTTCCCCCCTCTCTTGGCCAGCATTTCCTCCTCCTCCTCCTCCTCCTCCTCCTCCTCCTCCTCCTCCTCCTCCTTCTTCTTCTTCTTCTTCTTCTTCTACTTTTCTCTCTCTCTCTCTCTCTCTCTCTCTCTCTCTCTCTCTCTCTCCCTCTCTCTCTCTCTGTCTCTCTCTCTTTCTCTGTCTCTACTACCCTCTCAACTCCCCATCCCATGCCCTGAATAAACTCTATTCTATACTATATTGTTGTGTGGCTGGTCCCTCAGGGTAAGGGACACCTCAACATGGGCTTGCAGAGGCACTCCCTTCCCCCATACCTGACTGCATATCCAACAAACAAATTCCTTTTCTCTGTATCTTTTATGAAACACAACACTCACCTCACCATGAATCCATCAACACCCTGCAGTTCAGAGATAAAATGTAGGCCTGTAGAGCCCCTCATGCATGTTTAACATATTTTTCTTTCTAGTAAAATTAAAAATAAATTAATTTCTTGTATAATATTCCCTGCTTACTGTTCCCCCAACTTTTACACTTCTCAGTTCGTTTCCCAACTCTCCCCACTCCAGATCCACTCCCTTTCTGTCTCTCCCCAGGAAAGAACAGGCTTCTCACAGGCAACAAACAAATATGACAAAATAAATTATAAAAAATACAAGAATCATCCCATTGAGGCTGGATCAGTAAGGCCAACAGAAGGCCCAAGAGCATGCTCCAGTGTCAGAAACCCACTCATTCGCACACTCAAGAATCTCATAAACATGTAAAGCCGGAAGCTATAATGTACATGCGGAGGACTTCGTGCAGATGGAGGTCGTCCTGCGCTTGAAGCTTCAGTCTCAGTTTATAGGAGACTAATTCAGTAGATTCAGAGGGTCTAGCTGTCCTGATGGCCTCAGTCTCTGTCTGGATCTTCCCCTCTTTCTGTCTGCTGTCCTGCAGCATTCCCTGGGCTCTAAGGGGAGGGCTGAATAAGGTACTGATCCATGAGTGGAGGAGACTATCATTAGGAGTCATCTCCTCACCCATTTCTTTCTTTCTTTAGACCACTGTTAGTTCATGGTCCCTAGGACCCTGGGCTGTCTCGTCTCAGGTTCTTGGTCGCCCAAGCAATCTTGGGTATGGTTTCCATCTCGAAGAGTGGGCCTTAGGTGACATCATTTACTTTTTTGTCACTCCCACACATTTTCTGTCACCATTCACCTAGCGTAGCTTGCAGGCAGAAGAGATTCACGTCAAGGCTTTTGTGACTGGGTTAGTGCTTATTCCTCCTTTGTTAACGTCCCAAGTATCTGCCTGTGTCAGAAAACTAGGTTGTAAAGGTGAAGGCTCCGTGTAGGCCCCAGGTTGATGTCTTCATGTTCAATAACCTGTGTGGGTGTTTTCCTCAGCAGTGGAGCTCCAGGGTCAGTTTGCAGAGAGAAACCAATTGTCTTGACTGTGTCCTGTGTTTGGGGGATTTGTACAGCACCCCCATGGCCAACAACTAAAGAGAAAGCCACTCAGTTCCTGCAGTGGAATCTTTAATTGGTGACGAGAGATGTCCAGTTGGGACTCAGTCTCTCTCATTGGTAGCAGACTTCTTTAGGATCACCTTCGTATATTTTAGGAAATGGCCACTGCAGTAGGTTTTCATATCATCCATCAAATGACCCCCAAATCCAGCTATTTCTCCCTGCGTTCTGTCCCTCAACCCCAAATACCCTCCCCACTTGATAATCTCTTTTTTGTCCCCTCCTAGTCCACCAATAAAATCGATTCTACTTCCCCATACCATGGGCATCAATATGTCTACTCCAGTCCCTTCCTCTATACCTAATGTCTATGGATCTACAGATTGTACACCAGACATCACCCATGTAATATTGAGTGTCTTAGTGTTTCTATTGCTGTCATGAAACACTGTGACCAAGAAACAACTTGGGGAGGGTAGGACTTACTTGTTTGTGTCTATTTTCAATAGTAATTTGTCAAAGGTTGTATCCTTGGATTTATAATTTTTTTTTTATTCTTGTAAGTTTTCCAATAAAGTCATAAAACTGAACTTAGGTTTTCCTATTATCATCTCTGGTTTTATAAGTAATTATCCCCAAATTGTCTTTCAGTATTCTTTATTTTTTTTAATATTTTCTTCAATTTTAAGTTATTACTCCAAAATATCTTCAATATCCACGAATATTTTGAGTATTTGTCATTATTATTATTGTTGTTTTTCCAAACATCATTCCATTATGATGGTAAATCACACCAATTTTATAAGTTTTATTCTAGATATTTTTTCCATCTTTCAATAAAGTATTTGTCTTAATTTTTCTCTGTTATTTTCCCCAAAGTGTCCACGATTTTTCCATCAGTTTTTTCTGTGTTCATCTCGATTTTTATTGGTAATTGTAAACGTAGAGTTTTCAACATTTTTCTTAAAGGTTGTATATGTTTTCCCTTATTTTTATCACTGATTTTTCCAAAATTCTCGTTAAATTTTCCTTCATTTTTTTTAAAGTTTTCTTCGTATTTTTCGATTATTTATCGAACACAACTTCATTTTTTTCTTCACTTTTTCCTACTTTTTTTCACATTTATCACTCGTTCTTCCAACGTTTTCTTCATCATTTTGTGAATTTTTAATATGTTTTTTTCATACTTATCAGTTATTTTTCATAAATGTCTTCAACTTTTCCAATGTTTTCCCTAATTTTTCTCTTTTTTACCAATCATTTTTTCAAAACTGTCATCACTTTCTTTTACATTTTTTCCATAATTTTCTTTAATGTAACCAATAATATTTCAGATGTGCCATCAATTTCTCATACATTTTTTCTATAATTCTCTCCATTATTGTCAGAAATTCCTTCTGGAACATTTTCCATTTTTCATCAGTTTATTTTTTTTAAACATTTTTGTAAGTATTTTTCCAAATGTTCCTTCAGTTCTTTCTTTAATTTTACCTTTTTCTTCATGTTTATTCATTTTTCTTTGAGGATATCTTCTATTTCTCCCAAATTACATTCATGTGTGAATTCTTTTTTAATCAGTAATTTTTTCAAATGGTCCTCAATTTTTTATCCTTTCTGTTATATTTGATGTGTATTATATTTGGAAATTTTCCAGAATATCTTCATTTGTTCCCTACTTGTTTTTTATATCACATCATTTTCTCTCTCATTTTTCAAAAGATATTGCCAATTTTTCCTAAATATTGTCTATGTGTCTCCATTTCTTTCAGCCCTTTTTCGAAAATATCTTCCGATTTTTATCACTTCTTTCTATATTTCTCTCGTTTTTTATCAGGAGTTTTTCTATAAATGTCTTCAATTTTACCTTCCCTTCTTAAATAATTGTCTTAAACTTTTTCGTTAATTTTGATAAAATTGTGTGCGAATTTTTCCTCAAGTTTTTCAACACTTTTCTTTACTTTGATCAATAATTGAACCAAAATTATCAGCAAACATTTTACAAAATCTTTCCTTACTTTGTACATATTTTTCTGTTATTTTTCACGAATATCTTTCAGTTTTCCTCTGACGTTTTTCCAGAAATGCTTTCATTTTCTTCGATAAATATTTTAATTTCAAGCAGTCATTTTTCTCAAATGTCCTCCTCTCTTTGCACATTTTCTCTATACTGTCTCCCTGTTTATCAGTTATTTTTGCTAAAAGAATTGCTTTTTCTTATCTTTGGTATTTTTCTTCATTCTTATCAGCAATTTTTCAACAATGACTTCAATTTTACCTTATTTTTCTCCATGGTTGTATCCATTTTTATCAGTAATTTGTCAAAAGTTGTATTCTTATTTTATAAATATTTTTTTACACTTTTCTTTATTGATTTCAATATATTTTCCCATAAAGTCTTTAAATTGAATTTAGGTTTTTCTATTTCTTCTCTGTTATCATCAGTAATTATCCCAAAGTATGTTCATGTATTCTTTAATTTAGGTAATATTTTCTTCATTTTAATTTATTTTTCCAAAATTTCTGCAATTTCCATGAATATTTTGTGTATTTGTCTTTATTATTGTTGTTGTTTTACCAAATGTCATTATATTTTAACGTTAAAGGACTCCAATTTTTTAAGTTTTGATTCTAAAAATGTTTTCTGTCTTTCAATAAAATATTTCTTTGTCTCAATATTTTTCTGTAAATTTCCCCAAAGTGTCTACGATTTTTCATCAGTTTTTTCTGTATTTTTCTCGATTTTTATTGATAATTATAACCGTAGAGATTTAAAAAATTTTCTAAAGGGTTCCGATGTTTTGCCTTATTTTTTACTCTTATTTTTCCAAAATTTTCTTAAATTTTCCTTCATTTTTTCAATGTTTTCTCTGTATTTTTCGTGTATTTTTCAAGAACAACTTCATATTTTTCATTTATTTCTACGTTTTTTCATATTTATCACTCGTTTTTCCATCATTTTCGTCAACTTATTGTTAATTTTTAATATGGTTTCTTTCATACTTATTAGTTATTTTTAAAATATATCTTCAACTTTTTCATTTTTTCCCTAAATTTTCTCTTTTTTCCAACGATATTTTCAAAACTGTCTTCACCTTCTTTTACATTTTTCCATACTTTTCATTAATGTAAACAGTAGTTTTTCAGAAATGCCTTAATATCTCGTACATTTTTTCTATCGTTCACTCCATTATTATCAGTAATTACTTCTATAGTCTTTTCCTTTTTATCTATTAATTTTTTTATTCATTTTTCTCGGAATTTTTCCAAATAATCCTTTTATTACTTTAATTTTATCTTTGGTACTGTGTTTATTAATTTTTTTTTTAGGATATATTCAATTTTTCCCTTATTACGTTCATATGTGACTCAGTTTTTATCAGTAATTTTTAGAAATAGTCCTGAATGTTTTATAGTATCTGTTATATTTGATGTATATTTTATTTTGAAATTTTCCAGAATATATATATTTGTTCCCTACCTGGTTTTTATATTTCACGTCATATTTCTCTCCCATTTTTCTAGAGGAATTGCCTATGTTTCCTAAATATTGTCTATGTGTGTCACCATTTCTATGACTCCTTTCTCTATAATATCTTCCAATTTTAAAAATTTTTTTCTATATTCCCCTCCATTTTTATCAGGAAGTTTCGATAAATGTCTTCCATTTCACCTTCACTTCTTAAATATTTGTCTTAATCTTTTTCGTTAATTTTTATAAAATTGTGTTCCATTTTTTCCTCACGTTTTTCAACATTTTTCTTTATTTTCATCACTAATTGTTCCAAAATTTTCTTCAATCATTTTACAAAACCTTTCTTTCTTTTCTAAATATTTTTCAAAAAATGACTTCAAATTTTACCTTATTTCTCCATGTTTGCATATGTTTTCTTTAGTAATTGTCAAAGGTTGAATTCTTGATTTTCTAAATTTTTGTTTACACTTGTCTTTATTGATATGAGTACGATTTGAGTACGTTTTCCAATAAAGCCATTAAAATGAACTTAGATTTTTCTATTTTCATCTCTGTTTTTATCAGTAATTATCCCCAAACTGTCTTCCTGTAGTCCTTAATTTTTTAAATATTTTCTGCCTTAAATTAGTTTTCCCAGTTTTCTTCCATTTTCATGAATATTTTGTCTTTATGTTTTTATTATTGTTATTATTTTTATTCTTGTTATTCTTGTTATTATTTTTGTTATTATTTTATTATTGATATTACTTTTCATTTACATTTCGATTTTTATTGATAATTGTAATTGTAGAGTTTTCAACATTGTTTTTAAGGGTTTACATGTTTTCACTTAATTTTATCACTTATTTTTCCACAATTGTCATTAAATATTCCTTTTTTTTTTTCGATATTTTCTCCGTATTTTTCAAGTATTTCACAAGAACTTCTTCATTTTTTTCTACATTTTTTAAGTTTTTTCATATTTATCACTCTTTCTTCAACTGTTTGTTAATTTTTAATGTTTCCTTCATTCTTACCAGTTATTTTTCAAAACTGTCTTCAACTTTTTCATTGTTTCCTTACTTTTTCTCTTTTGTACCAATTATTTTTACAAAACTGTCTTCACTTCCTGTTATATTTTTTCATTCCTTTTCTTTTATGTAACTAGTAATTTTTCATAAATGCCTTCAATTTCTCATACATTATTTTCCTATAACAGTCTCCATTACTATCAATAATTCCTACTGGAAACTTTTCCATTATTCATCAATTTTTTTAACAAATTTTCTTAGTATTGTTCAAAATGTTCCTTCAGTTCTTTACTTAATTTTATCTTTGTCTTAGTGTTATTTGTTTTTCTTTGAGGATATCTTCAATTTTTCAAAAATTACATTCATATGTGTATTCTTTTTTTATCAATAATTTTTTCTAATGGTCCTCAATGTTTCATACTTCCTGTTATGTTTGATGTATATTTTATTGGTAAATTTTCCAGACTATCTTCATATTTTTACCTACATGGTTTTTTGTATTTCACTTCATTTTTCTCTCTATTTTTTCAGGAGTTATTGCCAATGTTTCCTAAATATTGTCTTTGTATGTCTCAATTTCTATCTGCTCTTTTTCTAAAATATCTTCCAATGTTTATGCCATTTTTCTATATTTCTCTCGATTTTTATCAGGAATTTTTCTATAAATGTCTTCAATTTTACCTTCACTTCATAAGTAATTGTCTTAATCTTTGTCATTTATTTTGATAAAATGGTGTTCGAATTTTTACTCAAGTTTTTCTACACTTTCCTTTATTTTCATCAATAATTTTTCCAAAATTATCTTCAAACATTTTACAAAATCTTTATTATCTGCATATTTTCTTTTCTTTTTAACGAATATCTTCCAGTTTTCCTCGGAATTTTTTCCTGAAATGTTTTCAAATTCCCCCATGAATATTTTCATTTCAAGCTGTATTTTTTCTCAAATATCTTCATCTATTTGCACATTTTCTCTATATTGTCCCTCTTTTTGTCAGTTGTTTTTTAAACGAGTTGCTTTTTTCTTAGTTTTTGGTATTTTTTTTCTCAAATATCCTCATCTCTTTGCACATTTTCTCTATATTGTCCCTCTTTTTGTCAGTTGTTTTTTAAACGAGTTGCTTTTTTCTTAGTTTTTGGTATTTTCTTCATTCTTATCAGAACTTTTAAAAAATTACCTTCAATTTTCCCTTATTTTTCTCCACGTTTGTATCCACTTCCATCAGCACTTTGTCAACGGTTTTATTTTTGATTTTACAATTTTTTTGTTTACCATTGTCCTTATTTACTTCAGTACGTTTGCCAATAAAGTCATTAACTGAACTTATGTTTTCCTATTTTCATCTCTGGTTTTATAAGTAAGTATCCCCAAACTGTATTCCTGTATTCTTAAATTTTTTTAAATATTTTTCTTCAATTATAAGTTATTTCTTCAAAATTTCTTCAATTTCAACGACTATTTTGTGTATTTTTCATTATTATTTTTGTAGTTTTCCTAAACGTCATTATATTTTGATGAGAAATTGCACCAACTTTTTAAGTTTTCTTCTAGAAATGTTTTCCATCCTTAAATAAAGTATTTCTTTATTTGTCTCAATTTTTCTCTGAAATTTTCCCAAAGTGTCTAAGATTTTACCATGAGCTTTTTTGGTGTTCGTCTCAATTTTTATTGATAAATGTAATCGTAGAGTTTTCAACAATTTTCTTAAAGGGTGTACATGTTTTCCCTCATTTTTACCACTTATTTTTCCAAAATTCTCCTTAAATTTTCCTTCATTTTTTTCAATTTTTTCTCCATTTTCTCGATTATTTTCCAAGAACAGCTTCATTTTTTTTCTACAGTTTTTCATAATTTTCTCTCGTTATTCCAACGTTTCTTCATCTTTTTGTTCATTTTTAATATGTTTCTTTCATACTTATCAGTTATGTTTCAAAATATCTTCAACTTTTTCATATTCTTACCTAATTTTAACCTTTTCTACCAATTAATTTTTCAAACTACCATCACTTTCTTTTACATATTTTCCATACTTTTCTTTAATGTAATGAGTAATATTTCATAAGTGCCATCAGTTTCTGGTTCATTTTTTCAGTAATTCTCTCCATCATTCTTTATAATTTCTTCAGGAACATTTTCCATTTTTCTTCAATTTATTTTTATTTAAACATTTTTGTCAGTATTTTTCCAAATATTCCTTCAGTTCTTTCTTTAATTTTACCTTTTTCTTCCTGTTTATTCGTTTTTCTAAGAGCATACCTTCAATTATTCCCAGATTACATTCATGTGTGAACTTTTTTTTTATCAATAATTTTTTCAAATGATCCTCAAAGTTTTATAGTTCCTGTTATACTTGACATGTGTATTATTGGGAAATTTTCCAGAATATCTTCATTTTTTTACCTACCTGTTTTTTGTATTTCACTTCATTTTTCTCTCTCATTTTTCAGGAGATATTGCCAATGTTTCCTAAATATTGTCTACGTGTGTCTCCATTTCTATCAGCCCTTATTCTAAAATATCTTCCAATTTTTATGACTTTTTTCTATATTTCTCGCGATTTTTATCTGGTAATTTTCTATAAATGTCTTCAATTTTACCTTCACTTCTTAAATAATTGGATTAATCTTTGTTGTTTATTTGATAAAATTTTGTTAGAATTTTTCCTCAAGTCTTTCAACACTTTATTATTGACATCAATAATTGGTCCAAAATTATCTTCAAACATTTTACAAAATCTTTATTTTCTACCAATTTTTCTTTTCTTTTTTTCCAAATATCTTCCAGTTTTTTCTGAATTTTTCCAGAAATTCTTTCATTTTCTTCCATAAATATTTTCATTTCAAGCTGTCATTTTCCTCAAATGTCCTCATCTATTTGCACATTTTCTCTATACTGTCTCCCTTTTTGTCTGTTTTTTTTTTGCTAAAGTGTTGCTGTTTCTTAATGTTTGGTATTTTTCTTCATTCTTATCAGAATTTTTAAAAAATTAACTTCTATTTACCGGTATTTTTCTCCACGTTTGTATCCATTTCCATCAGTACTTTGTCCACGTTTTTCTTCTTGTTTTTACAATTTTTTTGTTTACCATTGTCCTTATTTACTTCATTACGTTTGCCATTAAAGTCATTAAATTGAACTTAGGGTTTCCTATTTTCATCTCTGGTTTTATAAGTAAGTATCCCCAAACTGTATTCCTGTATTCTTTAATTATTTTAATATTTTTCTTCAATTATAATTTATTTCTCCAAAATTGCTTCTATTTCAACGAATATTTTGTGTATTTATCATTATTATTATTGTAGTTTTTTCCAACGTCATTACATTTTGATGATAAATTGCACCAATTTTATAAGTTTTCTTCCAGAAATGTTTTCCATCCTTCAATAAAGAATTTCTTTATTTGTCTCAATTTTTCTCTGTAATTTTCCCCAAAGTGTCTAAGATTTTACCATCAGTTTTTTCTGTGTTTGTATCAATTTTTATTGATAATTGTAATCGTAGAGTTTTCAACAATTTTCTTAAAGGGTGTATATGTTTTCCCTTATTTTTACCACTTATTTTTCCAAAATTCTCTTTAAATTTTCCTTCATTTTTTTTAATGTTTTCTCCGTATTTCTCAATTATTTTTCAAGAACAGCTTCACTTTTTTCTTCATTTTTCTACGTTTTTTTCATATTTATCACTTGTTCTTCCAATGTTTTCTTCAATTTTTTGTTAAATTTAATATGTTTTTTCATACTTAGTAGTAATGTTTCAAGAATATATTCAACTTTTTCATTGTTTTCCCTAACTTTTCCCTTTTGTACCAATTAAATTTTCAAAACTGTTATCACTTTCATTTACATTTTTTCCATACTTTTCTTTAACGTAACCAGTAATATTTCAGAAGTGCCATCAATTTTTCATTCATTTTTTTCAATAAATCTTTTTATTATTATCAGGAATTTCTTCTGGAACATTTTCCATTTTACATCAATTTATTTTTTTTTAAACAGTTTTGTCAGTATTTTCCCGAAGGTTCCTTCAGTTCTTTCTTTAACCTTTTTCTTCGTGTTTATTCCTTTTTCTTTGAGGATATCTTCAATTTTTCCCAAAATACATTCATGTGTGAATTCTTTTTTATCAGTAGTTTTTTCAAATGGTCCTCAATGTTTTATAGTTTTTGTTATATTTGATGTGTATTTTATTTGGAAATTTTCCAGAATATCTTCATTTGTTCCCTACCTGTTTTTTATACCACGTCATTTTTCTCTCTCATTTTTCAAGAGATATTGCCAATGTTTCCTAAATATTGTCTATGAGTTCCTCCATTCCTATTAGTCTTTTTCTAAAATATCATCCGATTTTTATGACTTTTTTCTGTATTTCTCTCGATTTTTATCAGGTATTTTTCTATAATTGTCTTCAATTTTCCTTCGCTTCTTAAATATTTGTCTTAATATTTGTCGTTATTATTGAAAAATTTTTTGTGATATTTTCTTCAGGTTTTTCAAAACGTTTTAAATTTTCAACAATAATTGTTCCAAAAGTTTCTTCGAACCTTTTACAAAATCTTTCTTTATTTTCTCCATATTTTTCTGTTATTTTTCCCGAATATCTTCCACTTCTCCTCTGACGTTTTTCCAGAAATCATTTCATTTTCTTCGATAAATATTTTCATTTCAAGCAGTCATTTTTCTCAAATGTCCTCATCTCTTTGCCCATTTTCTCTATACTCTCTCCCTGGTTATCAGTTGTTTTTACAAAAAGAGTTGCTCTTTTCGTAACTCCTGGTATTTTTCTCATTCTTTACAGCAATTTTTCAAAAATGACTTCAATTTTACCTTCTTTGTCGCCATTGTTGTATGCATTTTCATTATTTATTTGTCAAAAGTTGTATTCTTGATTTTTTAAATTTTTTTTAACGATTTTCTTTTTGATTTTAGTACGTTTTCCAATAAAGTCTTTAAAGTGAACTTAGGTCTTTTATTTTCATCTCTGTTATCGACAGGAATTATCCCAAAATGGTCTTCCCTTATTCTTTAATTTCTGTAATATTTTCCTTCAATTTTAAGTTATTTTTCCAAATTTTCTTCAATTTTCATGAATATTTGTGTATTTGTCTTTATTATTATTATTGTTTTTCCAAACGTCATTACAGTTTGATGACAAATTGCACCAATTTTATATATTTTCGTTCTAGAAATATTTTCCATCTTTCTATAAAGTATTTCTTTATATGTCTTAATTTTTCACTGTAATTTTCATGAAAATGTCTATAATTTTTCCCTCATTTTTTCCTGTAGTCTTATCGATTTTATTGATTATTGTATGTGTATAGTTTTCAATGTTTTTCTTAAAGGGGTTACATTTTTCCCTTATTTTTATAACGTATATTTGCAAAATTGTCTTTCAATTTACCTTCATTTTTTATTAATGTTTTCTCCATATTTTCAGGTATTTTTCAAGAATAGCTTCATTTTTTTCTTAATTGTATGTCTACGTTTTGTCATATTTATCCCACGTTCTTCCAATAGTTTCCTTCAACTTTTGATAATTTTTAATGTTTTCTTCATATTTTTCAGTTTGTTTTCAAAAATATCTTCAACTTTTTCATTTTTTCTATAATTTCCCCTCTTTTTAACAGTTATTTTTTTCAAACTGACTTCATTTTCTTTTACATTTTTTTGTATACTTCTCTTCATTTTTCTCAGTCATTTTTCATGAATCGCTCAATTTCTCGTACATTTTTCCTATAGTTGTCTCCATTATTATCTTTAGAACATTTTCCATTTTTCTTGAGGAACATTCCATCATTTTATTCTCTTTTTAATCATTTTTTCAGTATTTTTCCAAATGTTTCTTCAGTTGTTTCTTTAATTTTATCTTGTCTTCGTGTTTATTCGTTTTCCTTTGAGTATAGCTTCATTTTTTTCCCAAATTATATTCATATATGTTTTCTGCATATCAGTAATTTTTTAAATTATCCTCAAATTTTATAGTTTTTGTTATATTTGATATATATTTTATTTGGAAAATTTCCATAATATCTTCAATTTTCCCTACTACTTTTTTATATTTGTCTCCATAGCAATGAATCTATTTGCATTCTTCTAGATGTTGACCACCAGGTGAATCAACACGATTGTTGAAAATGCTGTCTAAGTTCTTTTTTCAAATATCAAGTGATCATAGTTATGTGGGTTCATTTCTGGGTCTTCCATTCTATTCCATTTATCTACCTGCCTGTCACTTTACCAATACCATGCAGTTTTTATCACTGCCTGTCACTTTACCAATACCATGCAGTTTTTATTACTACTGCTCTGTAGTACAGCTTGATGTCAGGGAGACTGATTCACCCAGAAGACGTTTTATTGTTGAGAATACATGTTGCTATCCTACCCTGGGTTTTTTGTTATTCCATATGTATTTGAGAATTGCTCTTTGTAAGTCTATGAAGAATTGTGTTGGGATTTTGATGGCAATTGCATTGAACCTATATATTGCTTTTGGCAGGATGGCCATTTTAACTTTGTTAATCCTGACAATCCATGAGCACGGGAGATCTTTCCATCTTCTGAGGACTACTTCGATTTCTTTCTTCACAGACTTGAAGTTCTTGTCATACAGATCTTTCACTTCTTTGGTTAGAGTCACACCAAGATATTTTATGTTGTTTGTGACAATTGTGAAACGTGTCATTTCCCTAATTTCTTTCTTAGACTGTTTATCTTTTGAGTTCAAGAAGGCTAACGTATTTGCATGGGTTAATTTTGTATCCGGCCACTTTGCTGAACTTGTTAATCTGCTGTAGGAGATCTCTTATCAAGGTTTTGGGTCACTTAAGTATACCATCATATCATCTGCAAATAGTGATATTTTGATTTCTTCCTTTCCAATTTGTATCCCTTTGACCTCCCTTTGTTGTCTGATTGCTCTAGATTGAATTTCAAGTACTCTATTGAATATTTAGGGAGACTGAGCATTGCTGTCTAATCCCTCATTTTAGTTGGATTGCTTTGAATTACTCTCCATTTAGTTTGATGTTGGCCACTGGTTTGCAGTATATTTAGGTTTATTTACTATATTTACTATACTTAGGTATGCTCCTTGAGTTCCTGATCTTACCAAGACTTTTATCATGAAGGGATGTTGAATATAGTCAATTGCTTTTTCGGCATCAAACAAAATGATCGTGAGGTCTTTTTCTTTAGTTTGTTTATATAGTGGATTACATTGATGGATTTCTGTGTATTAATCTATCCCTGCATCCCTGGAAGGAAGCCTACTTGATCATGGTGAGTGATTGTATTGATGTGTTCCTGGATTGGATTTGTGGGAATTTTATTGAGTATTCATCAATATTCATAAAAAAATAGGTTTGAAGTTATCTTTTATTGTTGTGTCTTTGTGAAATTTTGGTATCAGTGTAAATGTGGCCTCATAAAATAAAATGGGTAGTGTTCCTTCATTTCTAATTTGTGAAATAGCTTGAAGAGTATTGGTATTAGGTCTTCTTTGAAGATCTGATAGAATTCTGCACTGAACCCATGTGGTCTTGGGCTTTTTATGGTTGAGAAACATTTAATGATTTCTTATATTTCTTTATTGGCTATGGGACAGTTTAGATGGCTTATCTGATCCTGACTTAACTTTGGTATTCATATCTGTCTCAAAATTGTCCATTTCATCCAGATTTCCAATTTTATTGCATATAGGCTTTTGTATTAGAATCTGATGATGTTTTTCATTTCCTCAGAATCTGTTGTTATATCTCCCTTTTCCTTACTAATTTTGTTAATTTGGATATTATCTCTGTGCCCTCTGGTTTGTCTGGCTAAGGCTTATCTATCATGTTGATTTTTTCAAAGAGCCACATATTTTTTATTTATTCATCTTATAGTTCTTTTAGTTTCTACTTTGTTGATTTCAGCCCTTAATTTGATTATTTCCTGCCTTCTACACCTGTTGGGTGTGTTAAATTCTTCAAATGAGACCCCCAAAAAAGTGCTCATTGAGCTCTTCCACCTTTTAATTGAGCAAATTGGGAAAGAACAGTAATCCGTTTTGTGGATATATAATCATTCCTTTCTAATGATTATAATAATCATGAGTATAAATATTAATAATTAATAAGTATATGATATATTTAATAAATGTAGTAATATAATTACTAATTAGAATGCATTGTTAAAATATTAATTATTACATTATAGATATAATTATATAATAATATGCTATAATCTACTAATTATTAATTATTAGTTATATGATTAATAAGATAATAATTTTAATTATGATAATTATAATTTTGTGTGATTCGTCATAGAGAACAAAAGACTTTATTTCCCAGTTCCACACAGGCCCTCTCACCTCAAACCCTGCCCACTATCTCAGAAGCACTCTTTGGGGCATCATAGAATCTAATGTTGTCTCAGTAGTCAATGTAAGATTCAGCTGATTTTACAGTCACAGCCCCATCATCCATAGTACAAACTAGCCAAAAGACCTCCACGTATTTCTGGGTATTTGACAGGTGACCTCCTCCACACCCTTAGTATCCTGCAGATTCTGTCCAAAACACCACCTGAACACTCGGTGCCATGGCAAGCTGCAAGTTCAGGGAGAGACTTGCCCTGGAACAAAGGCCACACTGGCCAC
>JADRCH010004740.1:0-10458 GCA_019843965.1 Rhynchomys soricoides
GATACCAGTTGCACATAGTGCACAGACACATATGTAGGTAAAGAATATGTAAAATAAAAAATACATTTTTAGAAATTAAAGAAAAACAAATATCACATTAACAATATTTGCTATAATAGTTTTTTTCAATATATAGAAAGATCCACATAAAATATGTAACAAGTGATATAACGCTGATGAAGTTTCACAAAATAAAAGCAAAATCTTATATGAATAGCATGCAGAAATATATTTAATATCTGAAATGATACTTTCCTGGAACATACTAAATCTTAGATATAATATAGATAGAATGTATTCCTAGTCTATGAAGATATTATGACATTCTTGTTACTTGTGCATTCTTCAATTAACCATGAACATTCTTTCATAGAACTCTACCTGAATATTTTTCATATATTTTATTAAACTTGTCTTTGGATTTTTATGGGCTCACTATTTAAAAGTTTTTAATAATAATAATAATAATAATAATAATAAATTTTACAATTTGGGGGTAATTGTATGTTTGATTACTGGTTTTAAATTATTTCCACTCCTCAAACTCCTCCTGAATCTCCATACTTTTGCTCAAATATATGACTCTTCTTTTATTGTTCAATATTGTTCAATATTGTTGTTGCATATATATTTTGAATTATTTTTGTGTTATATGGTGATAGTGCTATACTTAATGTTTTCCTTGAGCTTTTATTTAGTAATCATGGTAAACTGCTTTAAGTTCCAAACATTAACTATAGATGTAAAATAGCATTAATTGAAAGTCTTGTAGCATGTAAACTATGGCATAAGACATAATTTACAATCTTGTGATTTCATTTTATTATTTTCCTTTGTAGTAGAATCATGCTTCTACCAGAGTTCCAAGTTATCACTACATGTTTGTTTCATTTTTTAATGATGTGATTTGTCTGAAATTTATCAAAAGTGTGTAAAAAATTTGTGCATGTATATGTTAATCTCCTGATTACATTCCTTTTTTCCTCTTCTTTGATTTTTAATTGATAATAAAATACAAATTCTAGTTTCTGTTAGACAAGAGTTATCATTTGCATTATCTTAGTGTTGATTGTGTTTAGGTTGTTCAACTGTCTTTTCTCCCTTTTTTTTTTTGGATCTTTTCATAAAAGATACTTTGAAAATTCCTTTCTTACAGATTTTGGTACATTGATATAAAGTATTATATATTGGAAGAATTGACTGAAAAATGTGGGTATGGCTACCAGGGCAGGTCATCAGCTTGTCTGTTTCTCTGAAGACCCTGTATTCTGAAAGCTTCCCAGGAGTTCTGCTGCATACAGGGCAACATGTAAGGGACCTTCCCAAACAAAAACAGCAGCTGGGAACCCCAAGAAGTCCAATGGACTCAGGTAAAATCCCCCCTTCTTGAACTCCACTCCCCTTCTAAGCTGCACATTCTACTGGGACAACTCATCAGCTTTACTGCTTCTCTGAAGACCTCACAGTCTGAAGGTGACCCAGGAGTTCTGCTGGACCCAGGGAAACAGATCATCAGCATGCTATCCCTCTGAAGACCCCAAAGTTTAATGCCCTCCAAGGAGATTTACAGCTAGAACTTCAGGCCTCCTGGGAGACCTGCAGCAACCCAGACATACAGGAGGAAGGATCCAGACAGAGACACACAGGCCAGCTAAAAACAAAGATAACCTGCTGGCCAGAGGCAAGCAAAAGAGCATAAACAACAGGAGCCAATATACTCTGGCATCATCAGAACACAGTTCTGCGACCATAGCAGGTCCTAAATACATCACCACACCTGAAAATTAGGATTCCGACCTGAATTCATATTAAGAAGATAATAGAGTCCTTTAAAGAGGATATAAATAACCCACTGAAATAAATACAGGAAAACACAGGTAAACAAATAGAAGGCATTGAAGAAAGAACAAATAAACCCCTTAAAGTAATACAGGAAAACAAAATCAAACAGGTGAAGAACAAAGTGGTCCAAGACCTGAAGGTAGAAGGAGAAACAATAAATAAAATACAAATGGAGGCATACTTGGAAATGGCAAGCCTAAGAAAGAGGTCTGAACTACAGATGCAAGCATCACCAACAGAATATAAGAGATAGAAGAGAGAATCTCAAGTGTAGAAGATGCCTTAGAAGATATTGACACAACTGCCAAAGAAAATTCAGAACATAAAATAACTACTAAACTAAAACATCCAGAAAATCTAGGACAAAATGAAAAAGACCAAATCTAAGAATAATAGAAATAGTAGAGAGCAAATATTCACAGCTCAAAGGAACGGAAAATGACTTCAACAAAATCTTAGAAGAAAACTTCCCAACCTGAAGAAAAGGATGACCATGAATGTACAAGAAGCCTATGGAATATCCAATCGATTGGAATATAAAAGAAAATACATTTGTTATATAATAATCAAAACACTAAATGTACAGAACAAAGAAAGAATATTAAAAGCTGTAAGGGAAAAGGACTAAATAACATATAAAGGCAGACCTATCAGAATTACAGCAGACTTCTCAACAGAGACACTAAAATCCAGAAGAGCCTGGACAGAAGTTATACAGACCCTAAAAGAACACAAATGCCAGCCCAGGCTACTATACCCAGCAAAATTATCAATCAGCATAGATGGAGAAACCAAAACAATTTATGGAAAAAAATATTTAAACAGTATCTACCAATCCAACCCTACAGAGGATTCTAGAAGGAAAACTCCAACACAAGGAGGGTATGTACACCAAAGAAAGAACAAGATAATAATCATCTCATAAAAAAACCAAAAGGAGAGAATCACACACATATAATGTCACGTACAACAACAAACATAACAGAAAATAACAATCATCTATCTTTAATATCTCTCAATATCAACGGCATCAATTCCCCATTAAAAAGACATAAGCTAACAGACTGGATAACTGAAAGCAAGATCCAGCATTTTGCTGCAAAAAGGAAACACACTTCAATAACAAAGACAGACAGACACTACTTCAGAATAAAAGCCTGGAAAAAGATCTTCCAAACAAATGGTCCCAAGAAACAAGCTGGAGTTTCCTTCCTAATATCTAATACAAAAGATTTTCAACCATAACTTATCAACTGAGATGAGAATGGATACTTCATATTCATTAAAGGAAAAGTCTACCAAGAGAAAGTCTCAGCTCTGAACTAGATGTTCAGATGTTGCCCCAACTAGATGTTGCCCCAAACGCAAGGACACCCACATTCATGAAAGAAACTTTACTAAAGCACAAAACACACATTGACATCCACACAGTAATAGTGGGAGACTTCAAAACTCCACTCTCAATAATAAACAGGTCATTGAAATAGAAACTAAACAGAGACAACTGTGAAACTAATAGAGGTTATGAACCAAATGTATTTAACAGACAGATACAGATCATTTCACCCCAGGGTTGCATGTTCCATTCAATATCTGAAAATCCATTAAAGTAATCCACTATACAAACAAACTCAAACAGGAAAAATCACATGATTACTACATTAGATGCTGAAAAAGCATTTGACAAAATAAAATACTACTTCATGTTAAAAGTATTAGAGTTATCAGGAATTCAAGGCACATAGTTAAACATAATAAAAGCAAAATATAGCAAACAAGCAACCAATATCAAATTAAATGGAGAGATACTTCAAGTAATCCCGCTAAAATCAGGGATAAGACATGGATGCTCACTCTGTCATAATCTATTCAATATAGTACTCAAAGTTTTAGCTAGAGCATTAAAACAACAAAAGGAGATCAAGGGGGACACAAATTAGCAAAGAAGAATTCAAGGTATCACTGTGTGTAGAGGATCTGCTAGTATACATAAGTGACCCCAAATATTATACCAGAGAACTTCTACAGTTGATAAACAATTTCAGCAAAGTGTTCAGATATAAATTAACTCAAACAAATCAATAGCTTTCCATTATACAAATGATAAACAGACTGAGAAAGAAATTAGAGAAACAACACCCTTCACAATAGTCACAAATAATATAAAATATCTTGGGATAACTCTAACCAAACAAGTGAAACATCTGTATGAAAAGAAGTTCAAGTCTCTCAAGAAAGAAATTGAAGATGACCTCTGAAAATGGAGATATCTCCCATGCTCATGCATTGGTAGGACTAACAAAGTAAAAATGACCCTCCTTCCAAAGCAATCTACAGATTTAATTCCATGCCCATCAAAATTCCAACACAATTCTTCAAATATAAGGAAAGAACAATTCTCAATTTCACATGAAAAAACAAAAAGCCTAGAATAGCGAAAACACACTTAACAATAAAAGAACTTTGGGGAAATCACCATCCCTGACCTCAAGCTATATTACAGAACCATAATTATAAAAATTGCATGGTATTGGTAAAGAGACAGACATGTTGATCAATGGAATAGAATTGAAGACATGGAAATAAAACCACACACATATGACATGTTATCTTTGACAAAGAAGACAAACGTATACAATGGTGCTGTCACTATGAAGAAAACTGAAAATAGACCCATATTTGTCACCTTAGTTCAAGTCAATCAAGGACCTCAACATAAAACCAGATATACTCAATCTAATAGATGAGAAAATGGAAAAGATCCTCAAACTCATTGGCACAATGGTGGGGGTTATTCCTGAACAGAACTCTAATGTCTCAGTCTCTAAGATCAAAAATTGATAAATGATACCTCATGAAACTGAAAAGCTTCTGTAAGGCAAAGAAGATAGTCAATAGGACAAATCAACAAACTTCAGACTGGGAAAAAAATTCTTCACTAACCCCACACCTGATAGAGGGCTAATAACCAAAATATATAAAGAACTCAAAAACCTATACCCCCCAAAATCAAACAATCCAAAAATGGAGTATAGAAATAAACAGAGAATTCACAAAAGAGGATTCTCAAATCCCTAAGAAGCACTTAAAGAAATGTTCAAGATCTTTATTCATAAGGGGAATGCAAATCAAAGTGATCCTGAGATTCCCTATTATAGCAATAAGAGTGGTTAAGATCAAAGAGTCAGGTGACAGCACATGTTGCTGGGAATGATGGAGAAAGAGGAACATTCTTCCATTCATGGTGAGTTTTCAAACTGGTACAACCAGTTTGAAAGTCAATCTGGAGGTTCCTCACAAAACTGGAAATAGTTCTACCTGAAGACTCAGCCATACTACTATTTGACATATATTCAAAAGATGTCACACCATGCCACAGGGGCACGTGTTCCACTATGTTCATAGTGACTTTTTTTTGTGATAGCCAGAAGCTGGAAACAAACCATATGTCCCACAAAGGAAAAATTAATACAGAAAATGTGATTCATTTACACAATGGAATAGTATTCAGCGATAAATAATGAGGATATCATGAGTTTTGCAGACAAATGGATGAAAGTAGAAAATGTCATCCTGAATGAGGTAACTAAGACCCCAAAGGGCATATACGGTATGTACACACTAAAGAGTGTACATTAGCCAAAATATGCAATATACCTAGAATACAATCCATGGAACTCAAGAAGGTTAAGAAGCTAAAGAGCCCATGTGAGGATGCCTCAATCCTACTAAGGAGGGAGATGAAGCAATCATGAGTGGCAGAGGGAGGGAGGGACCTGTGTGGGAGTATGGACAAGGAGGAGGAAAATGGTACGTGATCAGGTATTGGGGGAGGAAACAGGAGTGAAGCCCTGAGGGCCAGCAGACAGAATGGAAACAAACAACCTCAGGAGGTAGGAGATGGGAGAATGTACCCTCTAGAATGTACCAGAGTCCTGGTATGTAAGAGATGCTCAGGAATAAAAGGGAGGGACCTTAGATTAAATGCCCAACAGTAGGAAAAGGGAACTTGTAGAGCCCACCTCCACAAGAAAGACAGGTCATCAAGTAATGGATGGGGTTGCCCTCCCACAGTCAAAAACTCTGACCCACAATTGTTCCTTTCTACAAGAAATGGAGGGACAAAAATGGAGAAGAGACTGAGAGAAAGGAGATCCAGTGTCAGGCCCAACTTGGGATCCAGCTCAAGAGCAGGCTCCAAGGCCTGACACTCTTACTGATGCTATGGTATGCTTATAGACAGGAGCCAAGCATGGCTGCCCTCTGAGAGGTCCAACAAGCAGCTGAATGAGTCAGAAGCAGATACTTATATCCAACCACAATGGACACAAGCTGGAGACTTCTGAGGTTGAATTAGGGAAAGGCTGGAAGAAACTGGGGAGGAGGACAACCCCATGGGAAGACCAGTAGTCTCAACTAACCTGGATCCCTGAAATCTCAGAGATTGAGCCAATATCCAGGAAGCATACACTAGATGGTCTGAGGTCCCCAACACACATACAGCAGCCTTGCCTGCACTCAGTTAGAGAAGAAGCACTTAACCCTCAAGAAACTTAAGGCCCCAGGAGTTGGGAGGCCTGGTGTGGAGTATGGGGATGTGGCGGTGTGGGGACATCCTCTTGGAGACAGAGGGGGGGGGAATGGGATGAGGAACTTTTGAAGGGTAGAACGGGAGGGGAAAATCACTGGACTGTAAAAAAAAAGATAAAAATAATTTTAACAAATATGGGAGAATGACTTACACATTGGTTGAGTATAAATATTTGCTTCGGACTCATTCAGCTGCTTGTTGGCCCTCTCAGAGGGCAGTCATGCTAGGCTCCGGTCTGTAAGCACATTATTGCTTCAGTTATAGTATTAGGCCTTGGAGCCTCCCTTTGAGATGGGTCCCAAGTTGGGGCAGTCACTGAACCTCCTTTCTCTCAGTCTCTTCTCAATTTTTGTCCCTGCAGTTTTTAGACTAGAAAAATTCTGGGTCTTAAACTCCATAAAGTATTGAATAAAGGTGATACAGTAGGTATCATTGTCTTAACACTGTCTTAGGTTAAAGTTTTCAGTATTGAAGAACTAATAATAGTTTTTTGCTATAGTTTTATGATTCTTTTAAAACTCTAAATACCTGTTAAATTTAACAAATAGATATATTTTTGGTTTTTATAACAATAACTTTATTTTTATCCTTTACTTCCTTGAGAAAACAGCACATTTCTCTTTGCTATACCAGGAAGAATTACTTCTTGCATAAAATGTAATTCTTCATGGGACATTATTATTAAAAGTGCCTTTGGATTCTAATTGGACAAATGCAAGGTATGTTTCTCTCTCCCTTTTCAGTATATAAACAATAATTGATTTTCCTTTATAAAATATCTTTTTGTGTTTATTTTTACACAAATAAACAGGTTTTAGTTTCTCATAGACTTTTCATATGTTCTATCTATCTATTTATGTATCTATCTATTTTTGTATCTATGTATATAGCATCTATCTATCACTAGTTACCTATCTATGATTTCTGGAAGTAGTTGCAACAGATTAGTTTGAATCCTTCTGATATTTTTATCACAGTTTGTAAAATCAGGCATTATACATTGGGAACTATAAGAAAAATTTTGTTGTGGACTGATTTTATTAATCAATCCTACTTTGGAGGCCTTACTTTCATCATTCTTATGTTGCTTCTCTCTTATGTTTATACATGTTTAGATTCCCATAGTCAGTTACACCTATGTATAAGTACTCTTGGTTCTCCCAATAAATATTCAAGAATAGAATAGCTAGGTAACATTGTGATGCAGTTTATGCTCTTTTAAAAGTGTGTTAGAAAGTTCTAAAGTGTTTATATATGTACAAAATTTTAGGATCTTTCATATTACTTTTGCTTGCCTTAAGGAGATGCTACTGCATGTATATTGTGCAATCAGTGGTGGAGACCTTAAAAAAAAAGATATATCATTAATTATGTGGTGTGTGTGTGTGTGTGTGTGTGTGCATGAGCCACACATCCTGTGTCCCCACAGAGGCTAGAACTAGAAGAAAGCATTGTTTGCTATGGATTTGAAATTACTGTTGTTTAGTAACCACTGGACTTGGGTGCTGGGAACAGAACTCTGCAATTCCAGTATGCTCTTAAGCTATGAAGCCATTTCTCCTGCCCCAATCGTGAAGACTTATAAATCTGGCTTTCAGGATATGCAATTATTTTGAAATTCCAAGTTCATATTTTCAATGAGACTATAGCCCATTAGAGATGACAAATTTATTATAGTGTTGTTTTCCACATTTTTTCTGGTATGCCCTAAGCCTATCTTTGTCATGTTCGCTGGAGACTCTTTTGGAAAACTAATTCATGTTAGTACAACTGTTATTTCTGCTCCCAAGCAGTTTGGCTTGAAAGTTATCTCTTTTAAATCAGCAAATGGCTTGCAGAAGGAGATGGTCTGTAAAATTGGGTCCCACTACCTGAGCTTTATTTCCTTTGTATTCTTTGTTTTCTTTTCATTATTATTAGTACTTCTTAACTGTATAAAATAATGAATTTTATAATGTTTTTTCATCAAGGTATATGGCATTCTTTAAATATGTGTATCCTCCCAGTATCCTGTCTTCTGTCCACACTGGAAGCTCTGTGATGCATGATCTTCTCATAAACTTTTATATAGTTTCTGATTATCCAAACTTAGGTCATCATGCATGTTCTTCAAGCACTTTATCCACTGAGTCATCTCCCTAACCAAAGTATTGTCTGGACAATCTCAAGTGAAATTCTTTTGTTATTGTTGTTATTATTATATTATTATATATATATATATATAATGTATTATATAATAATGATATGTACATATATAATTGTATATTATATGTATAAATGTATATATAAACATATATGTGTACACATATACATATAATATATTATAATTTACATGCACATTATACATTTATAGGTATACATACTAAACATTATATATGTATATTACTAATAATGTATATTACTAATAAGGTATATATATATAATATACATATATAATGATATGAATATTATTATATTAGTATTTCAGTGGTATCCGTGGGAAGTGACAGTAAGACTTCATGATACTATACAAGTATTATACAACTGAGCTATATGTTGTAGTAACAGTTTATACTCCAAGAATAAGTTGAAAAATACACTCCAATCTTTGTTACTTTTGCTGGTTAAAATAGAATCTCGCTATTCATAACTAAATGAATGTTTAGTTATCATACTTATACTTAAGGCAGCATTAATTTATTCATATGAAACCATATAACAGTATGTTTTCCTTGGCTTTTCAAATGTGTAAATTAAATAATCTTAATTAAATATTAAGTTAACAAAATTTATTTAATTTTTCCTCATTAATTTTTATTAGGTTCTACATTTTATTTTATTGTATAAATATCTTTGTATGTATTGGTGTGGATGTTTATGTCGTTCATTTTTGTGGCTAGAGGACAACTCAGGAGAATTGATTCACCCCTTTTTCTACATAGGTCCTGATGCTTAAACTCTGGTCCTCAGGCTTGGTAAAAAGCAATGGTGAGCCTTGTTACTGGTACCTTTAAATTGTTTTAAGTTACATAACTTATTTATTCTTAAATCTCAAGCTTGCTGTTTTACTTTTTACATTATACAACTTGGGTAGCATTTTTTAACTTTAAAATCTTATCTTAATAATAATCATATTAATAATAAAAACCTCTACATTTACCTGTAAAATTTTCCTATTATCTTTTCTGAGTTCCCTTTAGGTTCTTTTCCTTTAAAAGCAATCTTCTTCACAACAGTCAGATTAATTGTGTATACCCCATTTTTGTATGGACAGGAGCAAATACTCTCAGTTTGTATTGCATTTCAGTCTCTGGTTGGAGCGACAGTTTTACTGTAGAAAAATACCCTTTGATGATAACTTTATATATTTTCATTTCAGTTTTACAAACTGGCTGATCCGTTGTCATCATTTTTCTAATGATTCTTTTGAATGTGCTACCATTAGTGCATCATTCTTGAGAGGTAATTTACTTGGCTAGTCCTTAATTTTTCATCTCTGTACAAGTTAATAATTCATAAATCCTTTTAGGCCTATTGCCAATTTCTACTACGTAGTTTAGAGGCAAGGTGTTTAAAATTTTTGCACCTATTTATGAGTCTACTCTTTTTTTTTATTATTATTAATAGTGACAATGTGTTGGCAATCAGTAAAGCATTAAATAGTAAATGGCTTTAGAATATACAATAATATGCAATAATGTATATTTTAAATAATTTATGTAAATGAACATAAATTGCAATACATTCTTTTAGGAAGTATCAATTTTTGGAAGCTGGGGGAAGCCAGGGAAAAATCCTAATAAGAAAAAAATTCTAACGGCATACATAAAAAATTGACTCAGAAACAAATATGCTCATTAACTTCATTGTAGCAATGCCTTCTCAAATGCACAGTTTTCTCAAATTTCATATTAAAGCTAAAGGTTTATTCAATGACAACTAAATGCATTTAAAATTGTTTTAATGCACAAAGCCATAAAGTATGAGGCTAAAGAAATTTTAAGACAAAAGAAAAATTGAGAAAGACTTCACTTTCATCATTTAGT
>JADRCH010004782.1:0-11408 GCA_019843965.1 Rhynchomys soricoides
TCTTTCCCAGGCACAGTCCTGTATGCCTCTTTAAACCACATGGTGGCGCTCAAGCAGAGAGAAATGAGGGCATGGTGTTTTCTTAGCTCAGAAGGTCTGGTCACTAGCCACACTCTGACTTCTGTCTTTTGCTCTCCTTGGTTGTATTCTAATGAGACTCATGATACCTGTCTTCATGAGTCAAAGGATCAGTTGGTGGAGGATTGGCAGAAAGCAACCATAACCTTAGTAACATGATTTTGGAGGGTTCCTAGCTGTTGGCACCAAAAGAAGATATGTTTCTAGATTATTAATAAAACCAAATATGCTGGAAATACTCTGCAAATGGTTGGCATATTGTAATGTTTGAGGAATAATATAAGAGTAAATATTTGCACATTTTAAATACAAGGTTTTTTTTCAAATATTTCCAGTTTGTGGTTGGTTGGATCTGAAGTTTCAGAAGCAGAGAATATACAATTTTGAAATGAGTGCTATGTCTTTATACTTTTGGGGTTGGCCATGTGACACAAATTTTGAAACCTATTTTTTTGCAATCTGAATAGTTTTTTAGTTGTGAATGGCATCTATTATGTCTTTTTGTATAATCCACTTTCTTACACTAATGATTTCTGTTTGATTATGGAACATAATCCTTTTTAATATGTTGTTGGATATTGTTTTCTAGTGGGTTTTTGTAGTTGTTGTTTTGAATTTTATCTTGACCCATTAATTTAAGCAGAGCCACCCATGTGGCCTTGGGATTTCAAACTGTTCATTGGAACAAAAGCAACTCTTCAGTGGTTTTTGTCTGGTTTTATGATTCTTGTTTCATAGAATGAGTTTGAAAATATTTGCTTTTCTTCATTTTTGTCAGCGTTTGAGAAATATTCGTGTTAATTACATCTAAATACTTGGTGGAACTCACCACCAGTTCAGTTTCCTTCTCTTTATCAGGAGGGTTTCAATTACTAATGCATTCTCTGTAGTAATTACCAGCATGGTCTGCCATGTTCTTTCTTCATGATTCACTCTTAGGAGACAGTGTGGTTCTAGGTGACTTTAGGTATCAAAGAGTTTGTATAAAATTATTCATAATCTTGTATTATCTATTTATTTTTATAATAGGAATTGTCATGTCTTTTCTTAAATTTCTGATGTTAATTATTTATGCCTGTTCTCTTTTTTTATTAGTACCACTAAACACTTGATAATTTTATCAACTGCTTTGAAGAACTAACTCTTGATTTGAGAGACCCTAATTTTAAAATTTTATTTTCATGCCCTCTACACATTTGTAGCAGATGTCCAGCTTGGTCTTCATGTGGGTGCCCTAACAAGTGGAGCAGGGGCTATCTCAGGCTCTGTTCCCTGCCATTGGATCCCCCTTGCCCTACCTGGACTGCCTGGTTGGGCCTCAGTGGGAGAAGATGCGCTTGGTCCTGCTGGGATGGGATGTTTCAGGGTGGGGTGGTACCCTAGGGGTGGCTCCTCCTTCTCTGAGGAAAAGGGGAAGGAGCAATGGGGGAAGGGACTTGTAAAAGGATGGGACTGGGAGGAGAGGAGGAAGGGAGGCTGTGATCCAGATGTAAAGTGAGTAAGAAATTTTTACATGTATGAGTCAGTGTGTTTATAATGAAATGGCCATGATACTCTCTTTAGGGAACTCTCAAATTTTGCTTTGGAACTTCTGAAGCCAGGCCTCTATTGCCTGTACTATGCTCAGCCTTACGTTCTAAGTTCAGTTCCCACCCCAGTTAAGCTTTGAACACTCTATGATTTCCCCAGGCCAAAGTTTCAAAGTCCTTTCATGATCTTCCCAAACACATGGTCAGGTCTGTCACAGCAGTGCCTCAATCCTGTTACCAATTTCTGCCTTAGTCGGCTTCTACTGCTGTGATAAGACACCATGACCAAAGGCAACTTGGAAAAAAAAGGTTATTTCATTTTGCATCTTGTAGTCCCTCATCTAGAAAGTTGGAACAGGACCTCAAAGATGGAATTTGGAAGCAGGAATTGATCCAAAGGCGATGGAGGAGGGGTTCTGTTTGCTTGCTTGCTTCCCATGGTTTTCTCAATCTGCTTTCTTACACACACCCCTGACTAGGAATGGCACCACCAACAGTGGGCTAGGCCCTCCCACATAAATTATTCAGTAATTAACGAAAATGCCCCACAACCTTTTCTATGGTGTACTGGATGTTCAGTTTCCACACATGTTATCCAGTGACTAATGTGCTCAGGCAGAAGTGGGGAGAGCTGTGTGTACTAGTATTTAAATTCGAAGGTGTGTACTTTCATTTCACCAGAACCCTGGCTATTTCTCTGCCAATAATTCAAGTCTTGCCTGCTGGCATCCACCAGACCATGTCAAGTTTGCCTACTCTACCTCTCAGACTTGTGGAGTTGCCAGTGTTTTTACCTGCCTTATTGGTAAAGGCAGTGGGGTTGGGGTGGAGGGCTTGGGTTTGGAGATACAGTCATGTTAAATTTTCTGCTCTTTTGGGAAGGACAATTTAGTGAGGCAGTCTTTCTTGGGAACAGTTCCTTCTTTCACCCCAACCTAGGACCAAGGTCATATCCAAGCACCTGGTCGGAAGGTCCCACACAGATCTCCCATACATGTCTGTCTGTTTTTGCAGAGCATGACTTTTGTCACTGTTCTCCTTTCTTCTATTTGTAGCCCCCAAATGGGTCCTTCCTTCTACTCCATTCGCTGTTCTAAGTTGGACTTCGTTTCTTTTGTAAAGCTAATATTTAATATTTTGGATCTTAGTTTTCTTCCTGTCTCCTGTTTACTCTTACCTTCTCTTGCTTTTCTAGTCTCTCACCTCTGTCTGCAGTCATGTATCAGGGATTTTCCTACAATTTTGTGAGGATGTAAGAAAGTCCTGTTGGTATCTGTTCTTCCATATTGGGAAAATCTATGTACTCAAAGTACTGGAGATTGAATTTACAGCCATTTACATATCAGGCAAATGCTCTATCAACTGAGTCATGTCTCCAACACACATTTCTTCTTATTTAGATTCCATGGAGATGTTCTTTGTGGTTTCCATTAGTAATTTCACAAAACATCTTGAAACTGAAACAATTACTTTATAATCTGTAATAAGTTAATCACAAACACCAATCCTTCACATTTCCACACCCATTGTATTATTGCTGCCTCAAATTACCCACTGCAGATTGCACACTTTGTAATACAGATTGATCATTTTTAAGCTTTTTGTCTTAAATATAAAAGAAGTTAAACTGGAGCCACAAACTGAAGTCAAAACAATATAGATTTATATTTTATTTGTCTATACATTTACTTTCTTTGGGGGAATTTATATTTTTATATATCTTTGAACTCTTCAGCATCTTGCAGAGCATATAGCGTGGCAATTGCCTCTCTTGGTGTTTATTTTAATGTGACTGTCTTAATGACTCCCTAATTAGTCAAAGATGGACTTGGTCTTCTAATCCTCCTTACTCCACCATCCAAGTGCTAGGACAGCTTTAATGCAGGGATGGTGATCACACCTAGGGCTTTCTGCATACCAGTTGAAAGACATCTTAATCCTCTATGGGAATTTTTACTCATAGGGTTAGAGAAATTAGAAAACAATTTTGTGAAGTGACTCCAAAGTATTAACTACAGTAGAACTGTACAGTGTTGGGTATGAAGATCAGGAGAACAATTTATTTTTTGGTGTATTATTTGATGGTGTGTTATTATATATCCAAGGTAAGTGTCAGGAAACTGTAATAGAAAGCAGGTATCAGGACTGATCACAGGGAGGCCTGGGAGGATGTAGATAATTGGAATCTGTCTCACTCCTCATACGAGAAAGTCCAACACTATATAAAATTATGAGAACTTATTGGTTCTTGATGTATAATGAATTAGGAAATATTTTTTCTCTTTAATTTTAAAAGAAGCTTGAGATGCTGTGTATTATTATAATTTGGTAGGTTTTCTAGTAATGCCATATATGAGATTTTTTCCTCTATTCGAAATTTTTCTCTGTTGGAAAAATGTTTTCATTACCCATTTCGTTTCCATTACTATTATGATCTCTATTCTGAGCCCTTTTCATTTCCACATAAATTTTAGATTCATTGAGAGAAATTTAACTTAACCACCCTTATACACCTGGGTAAGTCCCAGTTGATTGTGGTACACAATTCTTTTTGTATGCAGCTGGATTTTATTTGTTAATGCTTTAATTTTACATCTAAATTCATGGGAGATGTTGGTCTGTAGTTTTGCTTTTATGTCATGTCTTTAACTTTGCCATTACAATAATACTGCCTTCAAGGACTGAGATAGGAAATAACCCCTCTATTTGTATGAGAGAATTGATTTAATTGCTTCACTAATTTTGGTATTATTCAACAGTGAACTCAGTTTGTCTTGGTTACATTTGTTTTGAAGATTATTAATTATTTACTTCATTTCTTTCATAGGTGAAACACTATTGAGGTTGTTTCCTCTTTTGTGAGCTACATGAGCTTTTGTTAATTGTATCTTTCTTAGAATTGGCCAACTTGATCTAGATATAAATTTGTGAGCCTAAAGTTGGTGAGGGCATCTCATTATCATCCTCTTAATCTTGAATGGATCTGTAGTAATGTTCTCTTCCATTTCAATATTAGTAAATTATGGTTTCTTTTTTCTTATTAAGTCTGGCTAGAAACATAGGCTTTTTAAAATTAATTTTCCTCAAAGAAACAAATTCTTGCTGCATTGATTTCTTCTGCTGACTACATGCATTCAATTGCATTGTTCCATATTCTAATTCTTTTAAAAGTTAAATTTATTCTTAATTTATACATAAAAACAAAAAACACAAATCCATGGACTGGTGTTTCAATTCAGATAATGCATTGTATATTGTTTAATTCAAGCTAAACATATCTGTTACTTTTGGCAGCAAACAAGGTATAACATATTTTGTGTTGGCATTCCTTCTAGGCTCTGCCCAACAGTTACCTGGCAACAGTCAGGTAGGCCTTGTTTGCTATAAAAGGGGCTATTTGGCGCTCTCTCTCTCTCTCTCTCTCTCTCTCTCTCTCTCTCTCTCTCTTTCTCTCTGTCTTTCTCTGCCTCTACTCCATTCTCAACTTCCCTTCCCATTCTACCAATAAACTCTATTCTATTATTCTATACTAAATCCATAATATGTCTGGTCCCTCAGGGGGAGGGATGCCTTAGCATGGGCCCACTGAGGCACCTGCTCCCACTGCACCACACTGCACTCTACAAAACAGATCCTAGTCTTTTAAAAAACAACATTTTACTTCACTGTTTTGAAGCTATTGTTATATATAGTTCCTCAACATGATAATATCATAGAGGACCTTTTTACTTCCATCTGAGACTAATTTAATACCCACAATTATCTGCTGCTCTCTCCAACACCATTAATCTCTGTTAAGTACCATTCTATTTTCAATTTCTATGAAACTAACGTTTTAAAATTTGTGTGTACCTGCCTATACATAGTGTGTGTGGGGGATAGAGGAAAACTTTATTTTCTCCTATATTTATGAGTCTGAGGAATCAAATCTGGGTCTCCAGGTTTGTACATAAGGCACCTTTATCACTGGACTATCTTATTGGCCTGAAACCAGGCCAGGCGTCTGAAACCAGATGAAATACCTGACCAAAGCAAATTAAGACAAAGAGGATTTATTTTGGCTTATAGGTTTTCGTTTTGTTTTGTTGAGGTTTTATGTTTTATAAAGTCAGAGCTGGCTGAGCTTCAGAGGTACAGCAACAGCTCAAGGAAGGGTGAAGCTATCTGTTGGTCCCCACCACCGCAGGTTGGGGAGGGGGTTTCATGCCAACAGCTGAGCTGAGGCTCCTCTCAACTCCTGGGCAGGCGATGCTCAAGCAGGGAGAGGGTGGTCACCTCACCGGGGGAGGGAAGCTCCTGAGGCTCCGACACTGCTGGCTTCTTCTCCCCACGCCTGTCCGTTTCCAGCACAGCCGGGCTACCCAGCTGGTCTGGGGCAAAGCAAAGGCCCAGGAGCAGTGGAGGGAGGTAGATGGGGACAGAGCACCAAGGGAAGGGGCCCTCGCCCAAGGGAGGAGGGGAATGGCTCTCCCCCCAACAACTCCACACTAAATTCACAGAACAGAAAACACCTCTAGTCTATCAACTCCACGTGGAGGTATACGGAGTCCAGGGTCCAAAGGAGCAGGTAGGTGAGATGGGCAGGGGCAGTGAAGACAAGAGCAGGCTCAGTAGGAGAGGCAGCAGAAACTCCTTTCTATCCATGGGAGGAGACAACTGGGCGGCTGATATTGCTGTTGGTGGTCATGGCATTGAGTTCCCACCTGATGTCATGGGGCAAACAGGACTGGTCCAGGTTATACTGAATCCTGGCCAGTTTGCAGACAGTCTTCAGACTAGGACTAAAGTCCAAGATGTGTAAATTAGAATGATCTATGACGTCAAATTCATCCTTCAGACCTTCCTCAGGAGAGGGTCTGGTACCCCCAAAGAGGACAATCTTATCACCAACAATACAGCAACACTGGCGGCGACGGGGACATGGCCCTTTCCCCTTAGGCTTAATCTTCTTCCAGGTAAAGGACCCAGGATTAAACTTCCAGAGGTTATGGAAACGCTGATTCAGCCTTGCGTTATAGCCACCAAAGATGCACAGTTCTCCGTTGTAGCCAAAGGCTGAATGGCTCCTGTGCCCCTCAGGCAGCATCAGGTGTGAGGACAGTAGAGCCAGTTCTTGCATCAAATACTCGAATTTGATTTCAGTAGATCTCATTGTTGGAATGAAATGGCCCAAAGTGGTCAGCACGGCCCCTAAAGACATAAATGTGATTGCCCAGCATTGTGGCTGAGTGGAAAGCCCACCAACGTGCAGGATTGCCCTTTGTTTGTTTTTTGTTGTTGTAGTTGTTGTTGCCACTGCCTGACTTAAAGATTTATTTATTATTATACGTAAGTACACTGTTGCTGTCTTCAGAAACACCAGAAGACTGCATTGGATCCCATTACAGATGGTTGTGAGCCACCATGTGGTTGTTGGGATTTGAACTCAGGACCTCTGGAAGAGCAGTCAGTGCTCTTAACCGCTGAGCCATCTCTCCAGCCCCCAGGATTGCCCTTTGTACAAACAAGGATCCATTTCATGGTGCTGGTATCCAGCTTGTGGATGTCGTTGGAAAAGCAGCTAACCAGCTATTCATATCCCCCCCCCCCAAAATGTACATGATCTTGCCCAGGACACAAGCTGAATGTCCATCCCGGACCCCACAAACTGTTCCTGATACTTGGGGTGTAGACCACTTGTGAGTATTGGCAACAAAGGCATAAAGTACATTGCAGGCCCCTTCGGTGTCATTGTGCCCACCCCAAAGGCAGACTGTCATCAATGAGGATGGTCGAGTGCCCATACCGAATGTAGGGTTTAACAAGAGCCTGCCCTTAGACGGCAGGCTTCACTGGGGGCAGCTTTGTCCAATACAAGGACACAAGCATTGAAAATGTGCACAGCTGTCTGCCTTAGTGTTTCGTAGTTTTCACCAGAGCAGTAACCAAGTATATTCGGTGCCTGATAGCCACTGCAGCATGGTTCACCCTGCATGGCCTGCCCTTCAGATGCACTCATTGTCCACCATAACATCCCCTGGGCCACAGGTTACAGGAACTTCCCCCCTCCACCCCCCCACCCCCCGCACGGCCTGCTGCCTCTGCTACCTGCCAAGCCAGGCCAGGGTGGGGCCGCTGGTTCTTGCGCTGCCAGCAGCCCATTGCCTGCCAACTGATTCCTCAGTCCCCAACCTTGGCTTATAGTTTAAGGTATTAGTCCGTTGTGGTGGGAAAGTCATGGTGACAAGAACCTGTGGCAGCTGGTCACATTGCACTTGCAATCAAGAAGCAAGAAGTGATGAATGTTTATACTCAACTCATTTTCTCCTTTTTATGTAGTCCAAGATCTCAGCCCTGGGAAATGATGACATCCACAGTGGAAGTCTTTCCATCTCAATTAAACTAATCCCTCAAAGGCTTGCCTGTGTCCCAATTGTATCTAGATCTCATCAAGTTGACAAGTGAGATTAACCATAACAGCAGGACTTCATTTTTCTTGCTGAATAATATTCCATTGTACATATGTACAAGATATTTATTTATTTGTTCATTAGTTAATGGGCAGTTAGGCTATTTTTATTTATAGTCTATTGTAAATTGAATATGGCAGTGTGATTGACAGTGTAATTTCATTTTCTTTGGATGCATGCCTAGTAGATGAATTGCTTGTTATATGACATGTTAATTCTATTTTCAAAATTTTAACAAATTTCTTGTTTCTTCCAGTAGCTTTTTTATTTATATTGTCACCAACTGTGCAAATGTTCATTTTTCTCCATATTCTCTATAGCACTTGTTTATGTAGCATGTTTTTTATAATATCTATTCAGAATGGAATGAAATTTCATTGTGATTTTGATTTGCAAATTTTAGATAATGATGTTTGTTATGCATTTACAAATATACATGTTAGTCGTTTTTAAAATTTTGCTATTTGTCTTCTATGATTAAGGTTTTTAAATTTTAATTGTTTGAGCTAATAATGAAATGACATCATTTCCCCCTTTCCTTCCCTCCCTCCAAACCTCCCATATAATTCTTGCAAATTCATAGCCTCTTTTTTAATTAATTGTTTCCCAATCTGCATAATATTACCATGTATGTCTAGGGGACTGACCACTTGGTATTAGATAACCAATTGGTGTGCTCTCCCCTAGGAAAGACTATTTCTCCCATCCTTAGCATTTCTTAAATGTTTGAAGTTCTGAAGCTGTTCACTTTAGCATGCCTATTGTTGCCCTTGTCTAGATCCTGTTTAGGCAGTCATGTTGATGAGACTTTATGGGTATGTAGTCCAACTCTTCATCAAGGAAATGTCTTTGTACAATAGACAGGGACTACTGCAGGAAACCACAAGCAATCAAAATTCAGAGTTGTGTAGCCCAGTCCCAATTGATAAATCTACAACCTAACTCCCTCACCTAAGGCTCAGTAGTCATTGTAGAAGACGGGCAGAAAGATTCTAAGAGCCAGAAGATAATGGAGTTTTCTGTGAGATTTCATCTACTAGCTACACCCACGATGTCTTACCAACATGTCTGTTGTAAATATATTTTATTAACCCTTTATCAGATCTATAGTATGTCAATCAGTTTTCTATCACTTTGCCAAAATACTTGATATAATCAATATAATAAGGTAAAAAATTTTGACTCACAATTCCAGATTCTCTTTTATTTTCTTTCTCATTTTATGTATTTAAGTTGTACCATATAATGTCTTGGTATATGATCATGTATGTATACCTACATATATTCAAATGGTTACTACAACCAAGTCAATTCATATATTTATCATCTCACAAAGTTGAAGAATTTAACATTCTTGGGGTAAAAGCACAACCTCTGATTTAAAAGAAAAATTAAATGCATTGAAACATAGTCAAGGAAGAAGCTACTAGAATTATGGGGGAAAGATGAGCACATTATAAATTGCTTTATGTGAGATGAAAAGCATAAGGAGTCTAGTTAATAATGTGTTTGTGGGGTTGTAGAGAAGGCTCAAAAGTTAATAGCACTGGTTGCTCTTTTACATGACCCAGGTTCAATTCCCAGGATCCACATGGAGTCTCACATTCATCTGAACTCCATTTCCAGGGGATCCAACATCCTCTTCTGAACTTTGAGGGCACCCGGCATACACGTGGTACAAAGACATATTTACAGACAACACACTTATGCATAGAAAAATAAAATAAGTCTCTTCTATTAGATATCATTAATTATTTGTGTGAGTGGGTGGGTATGGATGTGTGGTGTATGTATATGAGCATGCAAGCTATGCTGTACATGTGGAGGTTAGAGAACAAATTTGTAGATAAAATTCTTTGTGTCCACGGTTACCTGGATTTCCAGGGTCAAATTCAGGTCACGAGACTCATGTGGGAAGTGTCTTTAGCCATTAAGCCATCCTATCTGCTGTCATTTATTTTTAGCCATTTGAAAATGAAATTCTAATGTGAAGTTTTATGGCATTTGTTCAGTTTTCTTTGAGATTTCACAATCTGTGCTTTTATGTCTGACCTTAGTATGGAAAATATTATGTCTTTTAAAAAATATAAAAGAGAATGGGTTGGAGCCAATTGTTCCCTTTTTCTAGACCAGACTCTGGGAAACCCTAGTACATAAGTCTTTGAGTACATAGATTTTCTTGAGGTTGAAACCTATAGGAAGGACTAAATGTGGTAGATTTTAAAATGGTGACTATCTTTTTCTCTGGCCTAAACAATGGGGTAGTTTCTCATTAATTTTCACTGAGAACCTAGTTGAATTATACAAGTTGAAACACACAAACATTTATGGGTAATTCAAGATTGAGTCCCCTATGATTTTTCTATAACAATCCACCAAATATGTTTTACATGTCCATGTGCTTTTGTTGTGCCCACATTAGATCATGTGATTCTGCACTAGCAGGTTACAATTTCTGACATTTGCCTATCATTTTCTCTAATTTACAGCAAATAGTTTTCACTAGATATCCATCTTGATGTCAGGTAGTTTTTGTATTTTTTAAAAATTATGTGTATATGTGTGAGCCTGAGTGAGTTTATGAGCACCATGTGCCTGCAAGAGACTGTTGAAGATAAATGAGGACACTGGATCTACTGAAATTGGAATGACAGGCAGACATCAGGGGCCATATAAATGCTAGGAAAGATAGCTCTCTCTTCTGCTGGAGCAGGAAACCATATCTCCAGCCATGATGTTCATATCTTGAGCCACTATCCATTAAAAAGGAGGAAATTCTGCTTTGTTATAAATATACTGCTATTATATTGTGAAATTTGACTATTTAATATTGTCACTACTTTCTACATGAATTCTCAAAAAGAATACTTACTTCTGTTGTTGGGGAAAGGCATGTATTATTTCCCTATTTCCCTTCTTTAATTCTTTGCTCTTAAACAAAATCGTCAAACAAAAATACCACTAGTCACACACTATCTTCCTGATCTCTGAATGGTTGAATACTCAAGTACAATCCAAATAAATAATGTACATGAAAAGTAGAGACAGAAAACACTCCTGACTCATGCACAGTTTTGTTGAGCAAGTAGGTAGCTTCACACCTCCTGAGAGGGTAGAAGTGCCAGGCTTTCATATGTTAATTTGCAAATACCTTAAACCCCAGAAAAAGTCAACAGATCCTAATGTTGTTCTGATTGTCAGAAGGTCTCCACAGGGAGTAAGCTAAGTGGGGTAGGGCCAGAGAATCAGGCAGTAGCCTGAAGTGAAAAGTGTCCTTTACCAAGGACTGAGGCCAAGAGGTTAGACTCCCTCTGTACTGACTCTTAGATCCTAGGCATCCAGGCAGCCTAAG
>JADRCH010004813.1:0-11188 GCA_019843965.1 Rhynchomys soricoides
ACACATCAATATTCCATGTTAAGTATTGCAAATAGTATTGTAAAATGTTACTTTCCACATGTCTATGGCTAACATCTAGAAATTTGTCTGATTTCTATGTGTTGAACTATATATTATACTTATTAAATTAAGTTAGTAATTCCAGGAGGTTTTATATTACCATGGAAATTTCTACATTTAACACCATAACATCTTTAATTGTCTTCATTTCTTCCTTTTCAATCTTAATTGCCTTTGTTTCTCTTTCTTGCATCATTGTTGTAACCTCCAGTACAGTAGAGAGTAGCATGGCCTTAACTCTTTTCCAATGTCAGCTAGATAACGGTCAATCCTTACCACCTAGACATAATGTTAGCCCTAGCATATTTTTTTTTCACGTTTGACAAAATTTATTGTAATTTTAGTAAAGACATTCATCTCAGTCGTCTCTCTCCACCTTGACCTCAGGTTAATTTGTTATTCGCATCAAGTAAAGAACATGTGGGAGAGGTGTTATTCCAACAAACAGTAAAATGGACAAATGGAGAGTCTGCGGACATAAAAGTTAAATCTATGTATCTTCATATACTGAAATCATGTGTGAACTAATAGTGCTATGTACATTTCCATCGTTTTACTTGGGGCTTATTAGTAAACTAAAATGTAGTGAACAAAGTGTCAGGAATATCTGCAGGCTGCTTCTTGGAAGTCATTACATTAAAAATTGCCTAGTGAATAATCACCACCCATGAAACTCACCAAAGCTGCCTCTAAATTTAACATTGTAATTTTCAAGGACATTTTATCATTTCTTTTGTCTGTGACTGTTAAAGATGCATTTAACTGTCACATTTTAAAAGCCCATATACAATACAAAAATACAAAACGAACAGCCTACATACAGAACTCTAAGAGCATATGTGATGAAAGACTCAATGAAACTGTGTCTGAAGAAGCATTTCTGTCCTAGTTTAGCCACTAAATGTGCTTTTGAAACCACTGATTAGTATATATATACTTAAAATAAGCCATGGAGTTGTACAAGTAAGAAACCGTATTAATCCAATTCCAACTGATCTGGTAAGTTAGTAACATAAAAGTTGTAAAAGCCACAGGAGGTGTATGTGTTGCCTCATGTGTCTTCATACAATATTATACCTTTTTTCCTTTGAAAAAATAAAAGCCAGCCAGATACTTAAAGCAGTATGTACACTGATATTTTTGGTGGTGTTTGTACTTTAAAAGAAACAACTTCCTTATGTTTTGCCTCAAACTCTGGTGGAAATGCTTATAGGAACTAGAATAGAAACCAAGAGAAGCACATTCAAAATATTGATTTACTTTGGTAGCAAATAGTGTCCTTTGAAGAATCCTGAACAGAGACAAGCTCCAATAACCTGGGCTAGTTATAATACCCAATACTTCATGTAAGAATTTTTAACGAAATTTTTTTTTAAAGAGCAAAGCATCTGAACCCACTGAGAGTGAAGTAATACTAGCATATAATAGCCCAGAAGAAAATGAAATGCCCATAGGAAAAAGTTTATTTTAACTTTATCTAAATTTACTCTCAGTCAATAGTCCAGCAACATTGTCTTCTCAATCCAATACTCCCTCTGGAGAAGGCTGTTCCAGGGAGCCAGACAGTCAGCTAATGAGGGGAGAGTCAGGAGGGGAAATGCTTTCAGTTTGAAGCAGGCAATAACTTTTGGCTTCCCTCTTAATGTGCTAATAGTTGTGTCTAAAAAAATATGCAATTCTTAGAACGGTACCACTTCTGATTTCTTTATTTTCTGTAACCCTTGGAAACTAATCTTGTGAAACTACAAAACTAGCAAGTGTCTTGAAATCTGTATATAAAACATAAATTACCTCTAACTGCAAACTCTCATTTATTAGTGTACCACTCAATCTTAAAGAAAGAAAGAAAGAAAGAAAGAAAGAAAGAAAGAAAGAAAGAAAGAAAGAAAGAAAACTGGCTCCAAAGCTAGTCTTACACCATTCTTTACGAAAAGGAGACTGCTCCTTCTAACTGCACCCACCCACACCCCAATAGCAGAACACCTCACTTAATTGTCTTGGTCGTGGACGCTTCCAAGATGACATTTTATATATCGCTCCCACTGCTTCCGGTTGTCGGAAAAGCCATGCTTTCGTTTATTAAAGGAGTTTGGTCTGGCTGATATTGGTGTGTCCCTTCCAATATTCTTCATCCTCATTTTTGCTTCTGGAGGCATTTCTTCTGGCTCACTATCTTCATCTTCATTGAAAGCTGCTGCTACTAAAAGAGTTTTTGGAGCAAGAGTTGGAACTGTTTCCTTAGGCTTACTTGCTCCGAGTCTAATGGAGATGGGGGATGCTTTCCTTGTTATCTGACTACCTATGGCAAATCCAAACTTGGACATCTTTGTAGGCTTTGTTGGGAGGTCTGCAGCTTCATCTTCAGCTGATCGCTTTTCAGCGCTGTGACTGGAACTTTCCCCTCCATTACTGGAAGAAACAGTCTTAGTTTTCACAAGGTTTTCTGCTTCTTCTTCAGGTCCTGGTGAAGTCGAAACAACTTACCAAGATGAGCTATTTTTACTGAGCAGATTGATGGGAGCAGTAACCCCAAAAAGCATCTTTACAAGGAAGATACCTCTGCAGCTGTCACCTACTGACCCAACAGTCTCTTCACTGCTTGTTAGAGTGTACAGCAGGAACTGAGATTGTGTGACAGTACAAGAGGCTCCCATGAATTAACTCCTGAGGCTCCGGCTCGCTGCGGCTTCTCAGGTTTCTCCTCTCCTGCCTTCCTGTCCGCCATCTTCCCTGCCCCCTAAGCATATTTTATTATTCAGTTTATTTATGAAGTTGAGCAAGCTCTCTTTATTTCTACAATTTTCTTTTAAAATTCATGTATGGGTCATGAATTTTATTAAATGATTTTACTGCATCCATTGATATAATCATTTCAGTTTGGTATTTGGTTTATTATTGTTGTTGATTTGCTAGCAAACTTTTTAATTAATTCATTTGTTATTAGCTGTGTGTGTGCGTGAACATGTGTATGATGGAAAGGCACATATACCACAGTGCATGTGTGGAGGACATGCACTTTTAAGATGTTTCAGATGATTTTCTCCTCCTACCTCTACATGGGTTTCATTGACAAGTACACTTTCAGTCATCTCTCTGGCCTTTCATGATAGACTCTTTTTTTTTTTAATTTATACAGTTCTAATCACATTTGTAAGTGCCATTGTTTGCCAGAGAATCTGATTGCTTGAATTTTTAAAAATTCATCTTATTAATTTAAAAAAGTACTTTGACCAAATATAGAAAATGCCTTATTTCAAACTTGCTTTAAACTGAGGGAAAAATATCCAGAACAAATAAATGTTTCAGATGTGCCACGCCCTTACTGGGGATCCCCTCATAGTTCTCCTTACTGAATCCCTTCTTGCTGAACCCTATGTCTACTTTCTTGGTTTGCTTTCTGGTTTTGATAAAGCAAAGCTTCCAGTGTCTTTGAGCTCTTAGAAATATTTACTACTTGGCTGTCATCATAGTTGTCTTTTGGCTAGTGTGATGGTTTGTATATGCTCAGCCCAGAAAGTGGCACTATTAGAAGGTATGGCCCTGTTGGAGTAGGTGTGGCCTTGTTGGAGTAGGTGTGTCACTGTGGGTGTGGGCTTTAAGACCCTCATTCCATCTGCCTGGTAGTCATTATTCTGCTAGCAGCCTTCAGATGAAGATGTAGAACTCTCAGCTCCTCCTGCACCATGCCTGCCTGGATGCTGCCATGCTCCTGCCTTGATGATAATGGACTGAACCTCTGACCTGTAAGCCAGACCCAAATAAATGTTGTCCTTCATTACATTTGTCTTGGTCATGGTGTCTGTGCACAGCAGTAAAACCAAAACTAAGACAGCTGGGTTATAAAGGCTAGGTGGAACGCAGACAGACAGACAGACAGACAGACAGACAGACAGACACACACACACACAGATACACACATGCGCACGTGCGCTCAAAAAATTAAAGGCAGGTTATTTACTTCTTTTCTTCATTAAATGATTATCTTCCAAGAAAAAAAGAGAAAAATATGCACACCACAGAAGAACCTTCAACTGTTCGGAATAACATAAAACTAGTAAAGCATTTCAGAGAGAAACATAAAGACCACAAACAATGGAATAAGAACCATTATGACATTAGCAACATTAGATATGGAAACAAGTAGAGCAATATCCTCAAACTGTTGAGTTAAAATGGTACTGAGACTCAAACATAACAATAATCTGACAGATTGCTAGGAAGAAGAAGATAAGAGGTTTGGACATACTGGAACCCAAATGGTTTTCTTTTTTTTCAAACCTAGCCACCGAGTTTGATCGCCAGAAGCCACATAAACATAATGGAGACTAGATATTCCACAAAGTTGTCATCTGACCTCCACATGAACACCATGGTATATATCCCCCACACACTGTGTAATAATAATAATAATGATAATAATAATAATAATAATAATAATAATAATAATAATTTTAAATAAAATTTTATTTAAATAATTTCATATATTATTATATATAATTTCAACAAATTCTTAAAATAAAAATAAATAAATCAACAAATCCAGAAACTGGGTATAGTGAGACATGCTTCTAGTTCTAGTACTTGGAAAGCTGAAGCAAAATAATCATGAATTTGAGATCAATGGGTAGGCAGTTATAAATATGAGAGATACTATTGTAACTACATTCATTTAAAATTCAAATGGCTTAAGTGCAATAAGGATAGACACTACCAGAATAAATGTAAAAGCAAGACCCAACTCCATTTTGCCCACACAAAACTCCTATAGATACAGATGCATTAAAAGTAAATGAATAAAGTCAGCCATAGCAGCAAGATGGAGAACTAGGAAATTCCCTTTCCCCTAAAGATGCAATAACATAAACATCAGCATATTGTGGCACAAACATTGAAAAAGTACATCTCTTGTCACCAAATGAAGATTCTGATACCTGGATTGGGTTATATAAATTGAGTTGTGGGCCAAAGGGTCCCATGGGAATTCCCAAACAGCCCAGGTTGTTACCAACACTATATATTGTTCTCTACAAACTGACAGCAAGGCCCTATTGGAGAAGACATCACATACACAACTCACTGAAGATGGACAAGTCAAGCTGGAGCCTACATAGAGACTTCAACCCTACATGCTAGCATCTTTGGTACCTGAAGGTGCTCTGCAGGTTACCAAAGGAAAAGATTAAATGCCAACCCAGCCATAAACTTTTTGATCTAAATGCTATCCTACCTGCAAGAAATGCTAATGAAATGGTGGCTTAAAACATGTGGGAGTAACCAACCAATATCTGATTTGACTTAAGACCACCTTCATGAGGTGAAACTCATACTCAACACTGCTCAGGTGACCAAGAACTTGTCACTAGATAACCCAGGGCCTAGGGTAAAACCAAATTCTACTGTTATATGAATGGATGGATGGATGAATGGATGAATAAATAAATGTAGCAATATGATAACTCCTAATCACATTCTGCTGTACTCATAGGTCAGTGCCTTGCTCAGCCATTATCAGAAAAGCAGCACATGGGAACAAATACAGAGATTCACAGTCAGACATTATGCAGCGAATGAGAGAGTGCTTGGAACACTCAGCCCTAAATGGAATATCTCCATCAAATCTCTCTCCTCTGGGCTCAGAGAATACTGTTGAAGAGGAGCTGTGTCTTTTGTATATATAGTGTCCTTTATATATAAAGAGTGTCGTGTGTGTGTGTGTGTGTGTGTGTGTGTGTTGTGTACAAAATGGCTTTTGGTTTAGTGTTTTTATGAGGTTCTTGAGTGTGCAAACAAGTAGGTCTCTGTTTCGTGTGCCTTTTCTTGTGTTCTTTTCTTTCTGTTTGTTTGTTGTGATCTATTCAGATATACTAGCTTTTATTCTATATTATTATACTATCTTTTATTTTATTATTACTCCTTACAAGTTTGTTTGTTTTCTAATGAGAGACAGAAAGAGGGTAGATCCCGATAGGAGGAGAGATGGGGAGGAACTGAAAGTAGAGAAAAAGAAAACCATAATCAAGATATATAATAGGAGGGGGGAAGCTATTTTCAATAAAATGGGATAAGAAATACTTTCCAGGCAAATACAAAACCAGGTCAATTATCACCTTGGAGCATTATCAGTAGATTAGGTGTGTCACTCTCCCATGGCCTTGATATAAAAGCTTCATTCATTTTCAGAATATTCAATAGAGAATGCCATCAATTCTATGGGCAGGGTCTGTCACTTCTTTCCTTATTTCACAGTCACTTTATCCATAAGTGCTAGCATAAAGCCTAACACAGAGCACATGCTCAGAAACAATTGTTGAGATGAAACTCCTTAAAATTATATTATATGTTATAGTTTTCTGGTTTTTTTTCCACTTCCTGGATTGTAGATGGATATTTATACATTTTGAGAACTTTTTAAAAAATATATTCACTCACCATTCCTGTGTTAGTTAGTATCTGTATGTGCATGATGGCTGTTTGCAGATAGGTACACATGTCACAGTACAAGTGTGGAAACCAGAGGACAACTCTGTGGAATCAGGTCTTTCTTTTCACCTTTACATGGATTGTGGAGATTGAACTCAGGTTCCCAGGCTTATGTAGCAAGAGCCTTCGCTCACTAGGCCATCCTTTCTGCCTTGATGATATTTTTAACCAGCACTGGTAACCGAATCTGCCTATAGTTGAGCATGTGCTCCCTGGAATTTTTCCTGGGATTTGTCATAAGCCCATGGCCACATGTATCCCTCACACATTTTCTTAAATGTTTAGCAAGGCTACATAAGCACGCATGCACCCATTGTTGCTATAGATTGAGAATGTTGTTCTGATTTTGTCCAAGTGATATTTATAGGTAATTCCTCTCACTGCCTTTACAGTGGACAAACTTTCTCCCAGACAGGAGGTATTAACATTTTGCATTTCTTGCACCATGGTAAGAAGACTCAGTGGGTAAAGGGGACATATACAAAGCCTAATGATCTTTGTTCAATTCTAGAGCTCTGTATGGTAGAAGAAAATAATCTCCCACAAATTGTCCTCTGACCTACATGTTCACACAGTGGCATCCACACACATCATACAAATAAGTAAAATGTAGTAATTAAAAAATATTGCTCATTAAATATCTGAAAAGCATGGGACTAAACCAGAAGCTAATGTAGCATATTAATCAGTCATTTAGTGAATGTGGCTTTATAATAGCTGAGAGAGAGAAGAAATGGAAACAGAGACAGATTTCTGGAATCACATCCTAAAATCCTATATTTTTTCCATATAATATTGTTTTTCCTGAGTAAATCATAGGGCACTGGAAAAAGTATATGCACTTCAACTGTCTAGCCCCAAAAAGGTTAGTTATTTTCATCTAGATTCAGTTTACTCAGCTGTAAAATATAGATAATATGGCAAGCCTAGAATGAATTAAATGAAATAATCCATATAAAGTTCAGCCCTCATAGTCAATCTAATTGAATAATAGTTATGACACATAGAGGAATATTTAAAAGCTATGCTACACAAATGTCCTTGAAGTTATTTGTATATGTCACCTCTTACAAGAACCTTATTATTTCAAAAGCATAAAGCAACAATTTGCTTTATGCTCAATTATAAATTATAATTATCAATTATTGTTGCTATATGCTCAATTGAGGCTCAGGAATTTGGACATGGCATGGTGAGAGTGGTTTGTATCTGCTCTACAACTTTTGGGCCTCTGAGATATGCTGAACTCTTCTCTAGTCTAGTTTACTCAAATATCTAGTTATAGTTTTGGAGCCTCAGTTGTTGAGTCCTTGAAGAGTCTCTACTTAAACTGGTTTCATTTGTCTCAGTGTGATAGATAGCTGGTGTTGGGGAGAAAATCTATTTCTCTATTGCTTATATATTTGAGGTCTGAAAAGAAGCTGATGAGCAAGGGGGAAAACTGAGAGAAGTCATGTGCATGCATGTGGACATTTATAAAGACTGCAGAAAAGGGTTAGGATTTAGGGTTTATGTAATAGCTATCTTAATGGAGAAAAGGAGAAGTTGCTGAAAAGCTCTAGAACAAATGAATTTTAGAAGGAAAGAAGAAACAGGAATCAGAGAGAAATGAAATAACTCATTGAATACATGAATTTGTAAGAGAATTTGTGGGAAATATGATTGTTTTGTTACATCCTCTTGAGTGTGGTACCCTTCTTCACACCTTTGGGAATGCCACACCTCTGGGAACATAACAATCTACATATACATAGGCAAGTGATTTCAGGTACTCAAATGCCTTCATTACAAGAAGGTATGTTTGTTTTTAAATAATTGAAATCTAAAATAACATGGAGCCTCTCCTGCTTTACTGGATTGAAACAGTCAGATCCCAACAGAGATTCAAAGTGATGAACCATGGATTACTCCACTCAGTAGGAGGAACACCAGTATAGATGTATATCAATAGATGAATGAATAAAGAAAACATAATAAATATACATAATAGATTACTATTGGTCCATACTGAAAAAAAATACATATCATTTGCACAAAACACCTGGGCATATACCCAAAAGATGCTCCAACTTATAACAAGGACACATGTTCCACTATGTTAATAGCAGCCTTATTTATAATAGGCAGAAGCTGGAAAGAAGCCAGATGTCCTTCAACAGAGGAATGGACACAGAAAATGTGGTACATTTATACAATGGAGTACTACTCAGCTATTAAAAACAATGACTTCATGAAATTCTTAGGCAAAAGGATGGAACTAGAAAATATCCTGAATGAGGTAATGCAGTCACAAAAGAACATACATGATATGCACTCATTGATAAGTGGACATTAGCCTAAAAGCCTGGAATACCCAAGATACAATTCACAGACCATGTGAAGGTCAAGAAGAAGGAAGACAAGTGTGGATGCTTCTGTCCTTTTTAGAAAGGGGAACAAAATACTCACAGGAGGAAATATTGAGACAAAATGTGGAGCAGAGACTGAAGGAAAAGCCATTCAGAGACTGCCCCACCTGGGGATACATCCCATATACAGCCACCAAACAGAGACACTATTGCAGATGCCAAGAAGTGCTTGCTGACAGGAGCCTGATATAACTGTCTCCTGAGAGGCTCTTTGAGCCTGGAAAATGCAGGGGTGGATGCTTGCAGCCAAACATTGGACTGAGCACAAGGTCCCCAATGGAGGAGTTAGAGAAAGGACTGAAGGAGCTGAAGGGGTTTGCAACCCATACGAAGAACAACCATATCAACCAACCAGACCCCCCCCAAAGCTACCAAGGACTAAACCACCAACCAAGGAGTACACATGGAGAGTCCCATGGCTCCTTGATGTCCCAGTGTATGGGAATGCCAGGGTGGGGAGGCATGAGTGGGTGGGCAGGTGTTTGAGCACCCTCATAGAAATGGGGGGGGGGAGAGGATGAGATAGGGGGTTTCCAGAGGGTAAAGTGGGAAAGGGAATAACATTTGATATATAAATAAATAAAATATCCAATTAAAAAATGGGTAGAACTGGAAGCAATCATGCCAAGCAAATAAATCAAATTGAAAGACAAATACCATGTTTCTGTAATAAGGAGAATTTAGATTTATACATAGATTATAGATAGATAGATAGATAGATAGATAGATAGATAGATAGATAGACAGATAGACAGATGACACAGAAGTTGAATGGGACAATTTGTGGGGAGAAGGGGGACCTGTGGGAATGGGGGGGTTGATTGGAGAAGGTAATGAGGCACAATATGAGAAAAGTACATGATATGAATGTGTGAAGATATCACAACAAAACCTATTAATGTGTACGCCTGTTAAGTTGTAAAGTACAACCACTCACATAATCCAGATACAAAGTTTAAAAGAGACACATGTCAGAGTTCCCCTTACCTAAAGAATGGGGCTTGTAGTACTCCTATTACCTATTACCTATGCTCTTCAAACTCATTGGCCCTCACCAAAAAAACAAAAGCGAAACAAAACAAAAACCTGAGGGAATCCAGTAATTTTCATAGATCCTATGTTCTCTGTAACTTTAATTTTTCTCAAAGCCTACTTTTAAGTATGATTCTTAACTGCTTTAACCTCCCTTTTAACCCACTACCCACCAAAGGTAGTGGGAAGGAAAGGATACATGGGAAGGAGATCTGTTTAGAAATATTTTTTTGGAGCAACTCCCATCTGTGTTGTCTGGAAATTGGCAATTTAATTCACAGATCAACAGCTGCAGCTCAATCCACTGGCAAACCCTCCATGGATATATCAGCAGTCCAGTTCAGTAGAGTTGGGATAGCAACATGAATCAGCAGTGGTGGCACAACCTACCAGGAACAGCCAGGCATCAGCCTCTGCACAAGTCAGCAGGAGGGACCAGCAGGAATCCAGAAGTTGTTCTTGGCTGTGCCTCTCTTAGTAAAGCAAAGATAAGCAAAGATACTAGACTAACAAGCATTGTACAGTTAGCTCTATAAGCAAGCCCTAGCCCAGCCTCTGTCACCATCCTTTGTGTCCTATTTATACTCCCTCTAAACATCACATGTCTTCCATGGGTCTTGCCTCAGAACTGTCTTGCATCAGCCTGTGCATCTGTCTCCACTGACATCACTCTGCCAATCAGCCTGAGTCCAAGGAAGTGGTAAGAAGCCTCAACACACCACCAGAAGTTTCTTGGTGCATTTCTCTCTATGGAGTCCAGACAAATGGATTTCAATTGCACAGTGTAAAGTGGACCAATATATGCATGTCGTTAGTGGAGAATCCTTTATCACATGTCCTTTTAGATGCTTGTTTTAGCAGAACATCCTTTCTCCTGTGTCTGCTTTAGTGAAATGTTCCTTCACGAATCTGCCTTAGCCTTTTGCCTGTGTCTACGTCAGTGAAACATTCCTTCATGTGTTTGGCCCAGCAAAACACCATCCAACACAACTGACTCTCCAAAGAACCCTTAAGTTTCCATTTGACTTCTCCTTGGTTGATCAGCAATATCTGTTTAATTGAACCATGGCATTATTCACACTGTCTGTATCAAATCCAGAACCAACGGTTTTAAGCAAAACTGACCCAATACTCTAGGAGGAATGAAACCACTGATTGGCTCAAATTAATTGTGATTCACCTCCACAGGAGACAGTTTGACCTTACCT
>JADRCH010004816.1:0-71128 GCA_019843965.1 Rhynchomys soricoides
TTAAAGATCAAAAAGTACTTCCTAGCCAGGTCCACCTAAGACACAGCCTGAAGAGGTAAGTTACACACAGTCCCTTAAATCCATTGCCTAGCTCAGGGCTCCCTCTTTGGTCCCTAGGAGCATTGTGGGAATCCAAGAGTGTTCTCCTTCTCCATGGGGACCTGCAGAAGCCCCAAGAACTATCAGCTTCGAACATTGTCCCACCAGTCATTGTCAGTGGAGCCCAACTGACCTCCATTGCCTGGCCCATAGCTCCAACCACCTTTCTGAGAAGTCATGCTGCCATCACCATCATCTAGTCAACATCAGGGGAAACCAGATGTCTAAAGAACAGTATAAGAACATAATCAACAAGTCCTATGGAAATATGGCCCAGCTATCCTGCTACAGCAAATTCTGGATAACCTAATGAAAATTAAGCACTATAAAATCATCTTAAATACAATCTTATAAAGATGACAGTGGCCTTTAAAGCAGAAATTTAAAAATCCCTTTAAGAAATACAGGAAAATACACCCAAACAAGTAAAGGCTATAAAAGAAGAGGCAAATAAAAATAAATGCAGTAAAATACAACAAAACGGGTGAAATATGTGAATAAAACTGTCAAAGACCTGACAAAGGAAATAGAATTAATAAAGAAAACACAAATTGAGTCAATCCTGAAAAAGAAAAGCCTAGGGGAAAAAAACAGGTACCACAGGGGTAATCATCACCAACAGAATAAGATTGAAGAATAATTCTCAGGTGTAGAAGATACGGTAGAAGAAATCAATATATCTGTCAAAAAATTTAAAATCTAAAAGTTCATAACACAAAATTTCCAGGAAGTTTGGAACACCATTGAAAGAATAAACATAAGAAAAATAAGACTAGAAGAAAGAGAAGATTCCCAGCTCAAAGGCCCAGAAAACATCTTCAACAAAATCATAGAAGAAAATGACCCTAACCTAAATAAAGATATATAGTAATAAATAAATTAATTAATTTATTAATATCAATGTATAAGGAGCTTGCAAAACACCAAACAGATTGCACTAGAACAGAAAATCCATCTGTCACATAACTATCAGAACACTAAATATATAAAACAAACAATGAACTTTAAATTTTTTAAGGGGAAAAGTTCAAGTAACATATAAAGGCAGACATATCAGAATTACAACCCATTTCTCAACTTAGACTCTAAAAGCTACAAGGACCTGGGCAGAATCTTGCATCCCCTAAAAGACAACAGATGTCAGCCCAGTCTACTATACCCAGCAAATCTCTCAATCACCATTAATGTAAGAAACAAAGATGTTCCACGACAAAACCAAATTGAAACAAAACCTTTCCACTAACCCAGCCATACAGAGGATACTAGAATGAAAACTCCAACCCAATGAGACAAACTACACTCATAAAAAAGAAAAAACAGAAAGAAAGAAACCAAAAAAATAAATATTTTCACACCATTAAAACCAATAGAAGAGAAACACACACTTACACTACTACCACCAACATAAAAATAACCAGAATTAACAATCATCAGTCATTAATATTTCCCAACATCAATGGACTCAATTCCCTAGTAAAAAGACACAGGCTAACAGAATGGATGCATAAACAGAATCCAACATTTTGCTATATACAAGAAACACATGTAAGTAACAATGATACACATTTTCTCGGAATAAAGGGCTGGACAAAGTTATCTAAGCAAACAGACCAAAAAACAAAAGCAAAAACAAACAAACAAAAAACAAAAACCCATGCTGGTGTAGCCATTCTAATCACTAGTACAATATGCTTTCAACCAATATAAATCAAAAAGATAAGGGAAAGGACACTTCATACTCATGAAAGGAAAGATCCACTATTATGGATTGTTTCAAATGCTATTTGTGTTAATTTGGTTCCCTGATTGCTCGAGACTCCTGCATTGGACATGCTGAGGGTCCCTGAGCCCAGCTGTTTCTAATTAGTAAATAAAGTTGCCTGAGGCCAATGGCTGAGCAGGGAGATATGAGAGAGTGAAGGGACTTTAGGATATGCTGGCAAAGGGACAGAGAAAAATAATTTAAGATTGGGGTGCCAGGAAAGGAATAGGATTCAGGCTTCAGAACTACAGAAGACAGAGTGCCAACCATTTAGAGCCAAGGAAGAGTGACCCCAGGGGAGCCTCCCCTGATTGAGTCTTGGGTAGCAAAGATGGAATATAGATTTTAGAAGCAACAATTCAGGAATATTGGAGGGAAGGCATTAGCAACATTGTAGTTTGGGAGAGGCCTAGCCAGTGAACTAATGTAGGCATATCAAACATAAGGTTGTGTATATGTGATTCATTCAAGAATACAGAGCATTTGGGTAGGTAATGAGGAGCTCACACAGCTGCTGCAGGAGAGATCAGAGTGGATTAATGTACTACCACTACAATCTACCAAAAAGACATCTCAATTCTGCACATCTATGCCCCAAATGCAAGGGCAACCGCATTTGTAAAAGAAACATTGCCTAAACTTAAATTATACCTCAAACCTCACACAGTGGGGGATTTCAAGACTCTACTCTCACCAATGGACAAGTCATTGAGACAGAAGCTAAACAGAAATAACAAAACTAACAAAGGTTATAATTCAAATGGACATAACAGTTATCTATTGAACATTTAACCCAAACACAAAAGAATATACCTTCTTCTCAGCTTACAGAACCTTCTCCAAAACAGACCATAGTAATCAGTTGCAAAGCAAACCTTAACAGATACAAGAACACTGAAATGACCCTATGCATCTTATCAGATCCCCATGGATTAATGTTGGACTTCAACAGTAATAGAAACAACACAAAGTTGTTCAGTCTCGAGGAAACTGAACAACTCTCTACTCAATGAACACTGGGTCACGGAAGAAATAAACAAAGATTTAAAGACTTTCTAGAATTCAGTGAAAATGAGTGTACATCATACACAAACTTGTGGGAAACAAGGAAAGCAGTGCAAAGAGGAAAGTTATTAGCTCTCAGTACCCTCATAAAGAAATTGGAGGGCAGGGACTGAGGAAAATCCGGGAGGTAAGAGCCGGCCAGCTTCCACCTGTGGCCAGAAACCCAACCTGGGCCAACAGGCCTCTCCATATACAAGTAGATCAGGGAGAAAGCCACACGCCCACTTGTGCTGAGGAGCCCACAACAGGAGGACTCCAGACGCAGGGTCTGAAGAACAGCTGGAAGAGAGAACTGGTCTCCCAGGAATATTGACATCTGAGCTTGAAGGAAAGACAAGCCACAGTCAGAGAGAGAAACACCAGCTAACTCCAGAGATAACCAGATGGCAAAAGGCAGGGGCAAGAACACAAGAAACAGAAATCAAGACTACTTGGCTTCTGCTGAACCCAGCTCTCCCACCAGAGCCAGCCCTGGATACCCCAACACAGCAGAAAAGGAAGACTCAGACTTAAAATCACTTATCAAGAGGATGATAGAAGATTTTAAGAAGGAAATAAATAACTCCCTTAAAGAAATACAAGAGAACACAGGTAAATAACTGGAAGCCCTTAAAGAGGACACACAACAATCCCTTAAAGAATTACAGGAAAACACAATCAAACAGGCAGAAATACAGGAAAACACAATCAAACAAATGACCAAAACAATTCAGGAATTAAAAACAGAAATAGAAAGAATAAAGAAATCACAAAGGGAGACAACCCTGGAATTAAAGATCATAGGAAAGAAATCAGGAGTCATAGATGCAAACATCAGCAACAGAATACAAGAGATGGAAGAGAGAATCTCAGGTGCGGAAGATACCATAGAAAACATGGACACAACAGTCAAAGAAAACACAAAATACAAAAAGCTCCTAAACCAAAACATCCAAGATATCCGGGATGCAATGAGAAGACAGAACCTGAGAATAATAGGTATAGAAGAGAGTGAAGACGCCCAACTTAAAGGATCAGTAAATATCTTCAACAAAATTATAGAAGAAAACTTCCTTAACCTAAAGAAAGAGATAAACATAAATATACAAGAAGCCTACAGAACTCCAAAGAGGCTGGACCAGAAAAGAAATTCCTCCCGTCACATTATAGTCAAAACACCAAATACACAAAACAAGGAAAGAATATTAAAAGCAGTAAGGGAAAAGGGGCAAGTAACATATAAATGCAGACCTATCAGAATTATACCAGACTTCTCACCAGAGACTATGAAAGCTAGAAGATCCTGGGCAGATCTCATACAGACTCTAAAAGAACACAAATGCCAGCCAAGGCTGCTAGACCCAGCAAAACTCTCAATAATCATAGAGGGTGAAACCAAAATATTCTACAACAAATCCAAATTTGAACAGTATGTTTCAACAAACCCAGCCCTACAAACAATAATACATGGGAAATGCCAACTCAAAGAGGGAAACTACACTCAAGAAAAAGAAAGAAAGTAATCTTTCAACAAACTCAAAAGAAGATAGCCACACAAACAATATAAACAACATCAAAAATAACAGGAAATAACAATCACTATTCTTTAATATCTCTGAACATCAATAGTCTCAACTCCCCAATAAAAAGACATAGACTTACAGACTGGATCCATAAACAGGACCCAGCATATTGCTGCATCCAGGAAACGCACCTCTGTATTAAAGACAAACACTACCTCAGAGTAAAGGGCTGGAAAATAATTTTCCAAGCAAATGGCCCCAAGAAACAGGCTGGAGTAGCCATTCTAATATAGGATAAATTGACTTTCAAAAAAAATTCATCAAAAAGGATGAGGAAGGACACTTATTACTCATCAAAGGAAAAACCTACCAAGAAGAACTCGCAATTCTGAACATCTATGCCCGGAATGCAAGAGCTCCCACTTTCATAAAAAAAAAACTCTACTAAAGCTCAAAGCACACATTGCACCTCACACAATAATAGTGGGAGACTTCAATACTCCACTATCAACAATGGACAGATCTTGGAAACATAAACTAAACAGAGACACAGTGAAACTAACAGATGCTATGAACCAAATGGGTTTAACAGATATCTATAGAACATTTCATCCTGCATCAAAAGAATATAACTTCTTCTCAGCACCTTCGGGTACATTCTCCAAAATTGATCATATAATTGGTCACAAAACAAACCTCAACAGATATAAGAAGATTGAAATAATCCCATGCCTCCTATCAGATCGCTACAGATTAAGGTTGGTCTTCAATGGCAACAACAACAACAGAAAACACACATACACATGGAAGCTGAACAATTCACTGCTTAATGATAAGTTGGTCAAGGAAACAGTAAAGAAGGAAATTAAAGACTTCCTAGAATTCAATGAAAATGAAAGTACAAATTACCCAACCCTATGGGACACAATGAAAGAACTGTTAAGAGGAAAACTCATAGCTGTGAATGCCTCCAAAAAGAAACTGGAGAGAGCATACACTAACAGCTTAACAGCACACCTGAAAGTTCTAGAACAAAGAGAAGCTAATACACCCAAGAGGAGTAGAAGACAAGAAATAATCAAATTAAGGGCTGAAATCAAACAAGTGGAAACTAAAAGAACTACACAAAGAATCAACAAAACCAAGAGCTGGTTCTTTGAGAAAATCAACAAGTTAGATAAACCCTTAGCCAGACTAACCAGAGGGCACAGAGACAGTATCCAAATTAACAAAATTAGAAATGAAAATGGAGATATAACAACAGACTCTGAGGAAATTAAAAAAATCATCAGATCCTACTACAAAAGCTTATATGCAACAAAATTGGAAAATTTGGAGGAAATGGACAAGTTTTTAGACAGATACCAATTACCAAAGTTAAATCAGGATAAGATAAACCATTTAGACAGTCCCATAACCCCTAAAGAAATAGAAGCAGTCATTAACAGACTCCCAACCAAAAAAAGCATAGGACCAGATGGGTTCAGTGCAGAATTCTATCAGACCTTCAAAGAAGACCTAATACCAATACTCTTCAAGCTATTCCATAAAATAGAAATGGAAGGAACACTACCCAATTCATTCTATGAGGCCTCAGTTACACTGATACCAAAGCCCCACAAAGACCCAACAATAAAAGAAAACTTCAGGGCAATTTCCCTTATGAATATCGATGCAAAAATACTCAATAAAATTCTTCCAAACCGAATACAAAAACACATCAAGACCATCATTCACCATGATCAAGTAGGCTTCATCCCAGGGATGCAGGGATGGTTCAATACCTGGAAATCCATTAATGTAATCCACTACATAAACAAACTCAAAGAAAAAAACCACATGGTCATCTCATTAGATGCTCAGAAAGCATTTGACAATATTCAACATCCCTTCATGATAAAAGTCTTGGAAAGATCAGGAATTCAAGGAGCATACCTAAAATTAGTAAAAGCAATATACAGCAAACCAGTGGCCAACATCAAACTAAATGGAAAGAAACTCGAAACATTCCCACTAAAATGAGGGACTAGACAGGGCTGCCCTCTCTCTCCGTATCTATTCAACATAGTACTTGAAGTTCTAGCTAGAGCAATCAGGCAACAAAAGGAAATCAAAGGGATACAAATTGGGAAGGAGGAAATCAAAATATCACTATTTGCAGATGATATGATGGTGTACTTAAGTGACTCGAAAAACTCCACCAGAGATCTGCTACAGCTGATAAACAACTTCAGCAAAGTGGCTTGATACAAAATTGACTCAAGCAAATCAGTAGCCTTCCTATACTCGAAGGATAAACAGGCTGAGAAAGAAATTAGGGAAATGACACCCTTCACAATAGTCACAAACAATATAAAATATCTTGGTGTGACTCTCACCAAACAAGTGAGAGATCTGTATGACAAGAACTTCAAGTCTCTGAAGAGAGAAATCGAAGAAGACCTCAGAAGATGGAAAGATCTCCCATGCTCATGGATCGGCAGGATTAACATAGTTAAAATGGCCATCCTGCAGAAAACAATATACGGATTCAATGCTATCACCATCAAAATCCCAACTGAATTTTTTGTAGACCTAGAAAGAGCAATTCTCAAATTCATATGGAATAACAAAAAACCCAGGATAGCAAAAACTATCCTCAACAATAAAAGGTTTTCTGGGGGAATCAGCCTCCCTGACCTCAAGCTGTACTACAGAGCAGTAGTGATAAAAACTACATGGTATTGGTACAATGACAGGCAGATAGATCAATGGAATAGAATCAAAGACCCAGAAATGAATCCACACACATATGGTCACTTGATCTTCGACAAAGGAGCTAAAACCATACAGTGGAAAAAAGACAGCATCTTCAACAAATGTTGCTGGATAAACTGTCAGTGTACATGTAGAAGATTGCAAATTGATCCATTCCTATCTCCCTGCACAAAGCTCAAGTCCAAGTGGATCATGGACCTTCACATAAAACCAGATACACTGAATCTAATAGAAGAGAAAGTAGGGAAGAGTCTTGAACACTTGGGCACATGGGGAAATGTTCTTGAACAGAACACCAATGGCTTGTGCTCTAAGGTCAAGAATTGACAGATGGGACCTCATAAATTACAAAGCTTCTGTAAGGCAAAGGACACTGTAATTAGGGCAAAACGGCAACCTACAGATTGGGAAAAGATCTTTACCAATCTTACATCTGATAGAGGGCTAATATCCAATGTATACAAAGAACTCAAGAAGCTAGACTCCAGAGAACCAAATAACCCTATCAAAAAATGGGGAAGGGAGCTAAACAGAGAATTCTTAACTGAGGAAACTCGAATGGCTGAGAAGTACCTAAAGAAATGTTCAACATCCTTAGTCATCAGGGAAATGCAAATCAAAACAACTCTGAGATTCCACCTCACACAGGTCTGAATGCCCAAAAGTTTGAAATACTCAAGAGTCAATCACAGCAACCCTAGGGCTGAGTGTGAGGTCCCAGATGGAGGAGTTGGAGAAGGGACTGATGGAGCTGAGGGAGTTTGCAGCCCCAGGGAGGGGGCAACAGTGGCAACTAGCCTTACCCCTCTATACTCCCGGAGACTGAATCCCCAACCAAAGAATATACACAAAGGGATCCATGGTGCTGTCCACATATGCAGCAGAGGAGGGTCTTGTTAACCATCAGGGGGAGGAGAGGCCCTTGGACCTGAGGGTGTTAGATCCCCCAATATAGGAAAATGCCAAGGAGGGAAGACGAGAGTGGATGGGTGGATGGGTGGGGGAATGCCCCCATAGTGGCAGAGGGAGGGTGGAGGGAATGGGGAGATTCCAAAGGGGAAATATGGAAAGGGGGAAGCATTTGAAATGTAAAAAAGTATGAAGAAATAATTTTTATTTAAATTAATAGTATGAAAATATAAAAACTAAAAAAAGAAAAATGAAAAATAATGTTTTATTTACCCGTGCTGAAGATGACTCCATCCTGTGGAATTTTTAATGGGAAGTCTCAACTTCAAAAGGGTAGAATTTTATCAAATATTTTGACTGGTGACAATCAAAAAGCTTAGTCTTGAAGCGTTCTACAGAATTACTTATCACACTGATAAGTGAAAGTATCTAAACTCATTGGGAAGCACTTGGGAAAGCCATACTTTCCTGGAAATCTCACAGTGGTACATGCGGAAGTAAATTGAATGTGTTTCTCTGTAATATGACACATACTTTAGAACCACTAAACTTTCTTTTAATATTTTGAAGCAGACCACAGAGAACCTGGCAGCTGTTATTGCCATCAGTATAGGAGATGAATTTGCTGCTGTCCTTCAGTTGAACCAGTTGATGTGCACACATCAAACATGAATAAAGAATTTCTATTCTGTAAGCCCCTTTTAAAGCTCTTAAAGCCTTTGGTATCTTCAGATGGTGAACATTTCCTTTGATAATCCAGACTTCAACTGGAAAGAATATCTTGTCACTCAGCATAGACGAGACAAAGCAAGTAAGCTTTATCTAAGGGATGCTGGGATGTTTCAATATATTAAAGTCCACCAATAGAGTCCACTATATACATAAACTGAAAGAAAAACTCACATCACCATCTCAAGAGATGCAGAAAAACACTTTAACAAAATCCAACATCACTTCGTGATAGACGTCTTGGAGAGATGAGGAATTCATGGCACATACCTAAACATAATAATAGCAAAAACAGCAAACTAGTAACCAACACCAAATTAAATGTCTAGAAACTTGAAGCAGTCCCACTAAAATCAGTGACAGACAAGAATTCTTGCTCTCTCCATATCTATTCAATACTGTACTTGAAGTTCTAACTAGAGCAATTATGCAGCAAAGAGAGATCAAGGGGATATATATTGTTAAGGAAGAACTTAAAGTATAACATTTGCAGATGATATTATAGTATACATAAGTGATACCCAAAGTTTCACCAGAAAAGTCCTTACAGCTGATAAACTACTTCAGAAAAGAGGCTGGATATAAAATTAACTCAGACAAATAAGAAACCTTATTTATACAAATTATGAATGGGTTGAGAAAAAAAATTAGGGAAACATGACACTTCAAAATAGCCACAAATAATATAAATATCTTGGTGTAATTCTAACTAAGTGTGATGGTTTGAATATGCTCAGCACAGGGAGCTGCACTATTAGGAGGTGTGGCCTTGTGTCACTGTGGATGTGGGCAAGAACTTCAAGTACCTGAAGAAAGAAATTGAGGAAGACCTCAGAAGATGAAAAGATCTCCTATGCTCATGGATCAGTAGGATTAACATAGTAAAAATGACCATCTTACCAAGAGCAAAATATAGATTCAATGCAATTCACATCAAAAATACCAATAAAATTCATCACAGACATGGAAAGAGAAACGTTCAACTTCCTATGGAAAAACAAAAAAACAAGGATAGTCAAAACTTTCTTAAAAATAAAAGAATTTCTCAGGGTATCACTGTCTCTGACCTCAACATGTACTTCAAAATTATAGCTATAAAAACTACATGATATTCATACAGATACCGACAGTTTGATTAGTGAAGTAGAATCAAAGACCCAGAAATAAACTCACACACCTATGGACACTTGAACTCTGACAAAGAATCCAAAGCCATACAGTGGATTAAAGGAAGCATCTTCAATAAATGGGGATGGTATAACTGGTGGTCTGTATGTAAAAGAATGAAAATAGATCCATATTTATCACTTTGCACAAAGCTGAAGTCCAAGTAGATCAAGGGCCTCAATGTAAAACCAGATCCACTGAATCTAATAGAAGAAAAAGCACAAAAGAGCCTAAAATGCATTTGGCACATGGGACATTTACTAAACAGAACACAAATGTCTCAGGTTCTAACATCAATAATTTATAAATGGGACCTCATGAAACTGAAAAACTTCTATAAGGCACAGGGCACTGTCAATTGGACAAAACAACAATGTACAGATTGGGAAAAGGTCTTCACTAACCATATATCTGATAGAAGGCTAGTATCAAAAATGTATAACAAACTCAAGAAGTGCCAAGCAGTGGTGGCACACACCTTTAATCCCAGCACTTGGGAGGCAGAGGCAGGTGAATTTCTGAGTTCGAGGCCAGCCTGGTCTACAGAGTGAGTTCCAGGACAGGCTACACAGAGAAATCCTGTCTTGAAAAATCAAAAAATAAACAAACAAACAAACAAAAAACTTAAAAAATTAACCTCCAAAGAACCAAATAACTCAATATAAAAATAGAGTACAGAGCAAAACAAAGATTTCCCAAACAATGAATGTAGAATGGCTGAAAAGCTCTTAATATAATATTCAACATGCATAGTCATCAGGGAATTGCAAATCAAAATGACTCTGAGATGCTACCCTACACCAATTAGAATAGCTACAATCAAAAACTCAAGTGATAGCACATGCTGTCAAGAATGGGGAGAAAGAGAAACACTATTCCATTGCTGGTGGGATTGAAAAGTGGTACAACCACTTTGGAAATGAATCTGTTGCTTTCTCAGACAACTGAAGTTCTACCTGAAGACCCAGATATACCACTCCTGGGCATATATTCAAAAGATGCTCTACCATACCACAAGGACACATGCTCTATTTTGTTCATATTACCCTTCTTCATAATATCCAGAGACAGGAAGCAAACCAGATATCCCTCAACTGAAGAATGCATACAGAAAATGTGGTTCATTTACACAATAGAATAGTGTTTAGCAATTAAAAATAAGGACATCATTAATTTTACATGTAAATAGATGAAACTAGAAAATGTAATCCCCAGTGAGGTAACTCACACCTAAAAGGACATGCATGGTATATATTCACTGATAAGTAGATATTAATCAATAATGTACAGAACACCCATGATAAAACCCACAGATCCTAAGAAGTTTAACAAAAGGAAGGGCCAAGTGAGGATGCTTCAATCCCACTTAGAACCTGGAAAAAAATAATTACTGGAGCCACTGGGAGGAATATACCTGAGTTGTAGTGCAGAAGGTTGAGTTGAAATGGTGGGAAGGTGCTGGGGATAGTATACCATGACATGGATGGTATCTGGAACCCTGAGAAGCAGAAGACACATCCCTCCAAGAACCCTAACATCAAGATAATGAACTGCCCACAGCAGGACAGGACAGTTCCTATTTTCCCTGACTTCAGCCCTGGACAAAGATTGTATAGATTTCATTTGTGCATGAATACTCTCCAATTAACCTTGGTGAGCATAATTCTATTATATTTGATTTTCCTATTTCTTTCTTCTTCTGCTCTGGCAGATTCTGTGATACTAGATGTTCTTAGATATAATGATTTTATAACAATCAAAGCTGAGGTATGGGAGGACTGCATAGTCCTAGTGTCCCAGGTGTATGCTTTAAAAGTGGCTTTGCAAAATTAGTCTAACAAACCAGGAGGTGCTCTCATTCTGGAAACAATGTAGTAAATGCACTAATGGTAGTTTTGGATTAATGTTTGACTTGCAAAGAAAGTTTGAAGAAATCATGTTAAGATATAAATTAGAAAATCAAGCAGAGCCACATACAGGGATAATTTAATTCAGTGTAGATGGTGGACTCCACCAAGATTAAAGAAATGCCTTCCAAGTTCCATCTGTGCCTAGGAGATGAGGCTTTGCCACATCCCTCTGCACCCTAATTTCACCCAGAGAAAACTTGTCCTCCTGAAGTGTTGATACACCCAAGCTCACAGGTGAGACCACCAGTACTGCTCCAATACATGGCTGAAGAGGAACCTGACTGGAGCCCAGTAGACCCAGGAACTGCCATGCATCTGGGGACAAGATCTTTCCAGTTTCCATCTGTGCCTGTGCCATAGCCATCAACACACCAATCCTGCCCAGAGAAAAGTTGTACTGTAGGAGTGGTAACACACCCAAGCTTGCAGTATTGAGACACCCAAGCTCATGGGCTCACAAGAGGGACAAGCTCCAGTCAGAGACAAAAAGGTCAGCTAACACCAGAGATACCAAGATGGCAAGAGGCAAGCACAAGAACATAAGCAACAGAAACCAATGCTACATGGTATCATCAGAACCCAGTTCTCCCACCACAGGAAGCCCTGAAGACCCCCAACACACATGAAAAGCAAGATTCTGATCTAAAATCACATCTCATGAAGATGTTAGAGGACTTTAAGAAGGACATAAATAACTCCCTTAAAGAGACACAGGAGAACAAAGGTAAGCATGTAGAAGCCTTTAAAGAGGAAAACCATAAATCCCTCAAGGAAAAACAAAAGCGCAAGCCAACAGGTGAAAGTGTTGAACAAAACCACCCAGGATATAAAAATGGAAATAGAAACAATAAAGAAAACACAAAGGGAGATAATTCTGGAGATAGAAAAACCAGCACTGAGATTAGGAGGCACAGATATAAGCATCACCAACAAAATAAAGAAACAGAAGATAGAAGCTCAGGTATGGGTGATACTACAGAAAATGTTGACACAACAATCAAAGAAATTGCAAAAAGCACTGAACTGAAAACATCCAAAAAATCCAGTACACAATAAAAAGGCAAAGCTAAAGATGATAGGTATAGGAGAGAGAGAAGCTTCCCAACATAAGGCATAGCAAATACCTTCAACCAAATTATAAAAGAAAACTTACCTAACCTAAAGAAAGAGATATCCATAAACATAAAAGAACCCTAGAGAATGCCAAATAGATTGGAACATAAAATAGATTATTACTGTCTCATAATAATAAAAAACACCAAATGCACAGAACAAAGAAAGAATATTAAAAGCAGTAGGGGAAAAAGATCAAGTAACACATAAAGGCAGACCTATATGAATTACTCCAGACTTCTCAACAGACACCCTAAAAGCCAGAAGATTCTGGACAGATGCCATACAGATCCTAAGAGAACAAAAATGCCAGCCCAGGCTATTATACCCAATTATCATAGATGGAGAAACCAAGACAAAACCAAATTTAAACAAAATCTTTCCACAAATCCAGCCCTAAAGAGAAAAATTAATGGAAAATTGCAACACAAGGAGAAAAACTACACTCAAGAAAAAGGAAGAAATGAATTTTCTTACAAGAAACCCAAAAGAAGAGATACACACAAACATAATTCTACCTCTAACAATAAAAAACAAAACAAAAACAAGAAGCATCAATCATTGGTCTTAATATCTCTTAAAATCAATGGACCAATTTTTCCAATAAAAAGACATAGACTAACAGACTGGATACATAAACAGGACCCAGAATTTAGCTGCATCCAGGAAATATACCTCAGAGACAAAGACAGATACTACCTCAGAGTTCAAGGCTGGAAAAAAGTTTTCCAAGCAAATGGTCCCAAGAAACAAGCTGGAGCAATCATTCTAATATCGAATAAAATTGACTTTCAACAAAAAGTTATCAAACATAGTGAGGATGGAAACTTTATACACATTAAAGGAACAATCTACCATGGTGAATTCTTAAGTTTAAAGATCTATACCTCCAATACAGGGGCATTGATATTTGTAAAGGAAAAGTTACTAAAGCTCAACACACACACTGAACCTCACACAATAATAGTGGGATACTTCAGCACTTAAATCTCACCGATGGACAGGTCATGGAAACAGAAATTAAACAGAGACACAGTGAAACTAACAGAAGTTATGAACCAAATAGTTTTAACAGACATCTATAGAACATTTCACGCTAGAACAAAAGAATATACCTTCTTTTCATCATCTCATAGTACCTTCTCCTTTTTGACCATATAAGCAGACAGAAAACAAGCCTCAACAAATATGACTGAAAAAAATCCCATGCAGATCACCATCTACTAAAGCTAGCCTTCATAACAACAAAAAACAACAGAAATCCCACAAAATCATGGAAACTGAACTCAATGAGAACTTGGTTAGTGCAGACATAAAGAAAGAAATTAAAGATTTTTTAAAATTTAATGAAAATGAAGGTACAGCATACCAAAACTTTCTGGAAAGAATGAAAACAGTGCTAAAAGGAAAACTCATAGCTCTGAATGCCTCCATAAAGAAGATGGAAAGAGCATACACTATGAGCTTAAGAGTATATCTGAAAGCTCTAGAAAAAAAGAAGCAAATATACCCAAGAGTAGTAGAGGGCAGGAAATAACCAAACTCAGGGCTGAAAACAAACATGTAGAAACAAAGAATACTATAAAGAGAAGCAAGAAAATGAGGAACTAGTTCTCTGAGAAAATCAACACTACAGATAAACCCTTAGCTAAACTAACCAGAGGGCACAGAGACAGTATCCAAATTAACAAAATCATAAATTAAATGGGATACATATTAACATAATCTGGAGAAATTTTTAAAAAAACTATCAGATTCTACTACAAAAGCTTATACTCAACAAAACAGGAAAATGTAGATAAATTGCATGCTTTTCTGGACAGATACCATGTAGCAAAGTAAATTAGGATCAGATAAACTTTATGAACAGTCCCATAATGCATAAAGAAATAGAAGCAGTCACTAAAATTCTCCGCAAGCAAACAAACAAACACAAAAAAAAACCCCAGAGGACCAGATAGTTTTAGTGCAAAATTCTATCAGATCTTCAAAGAAGACCTAATATCAAATACTCTTCAAACTATTCCATGAAATAGAAACAAAAGGAACTCTGCCCAATTCATTCTATGAAGTCACAGTTATGTTCATATCTAAACCACACAAAGACCCACCAATGAAAGTGAACCTCAGAATAATTTCCCTTATGAATATCTATGCAAAAATACTCAATTAAATTCTTGCAAACCAAATCCAAGGACATATCAAAATGATCATTCACCATGAAAAAGTAAGCTTCATCTCAGAGATTCATGGATGGTTCAAAATATGAAAATCCATCCACACAATCAACTATATAAATAAATTTGAAGAAAAAAACCACATGATCATCTCATTAGACCCTGAAAAAGCATTTGAGAAAATACCAACATCTCTTCATGTTAAAAGTCTTGGAAAGATAAGAAATTCAAGGCCATATCTAAGTATAACAAAAGCAATATACAGTAAATCAATAGCAAAAATAAAAATAAATGGAGAAAAATTTGAAGCAATATTACTAAAACTAAGGACTAGACAAGGCTGTCTGTCACCTCTCTCCCTCTCTATTCAATATAGTACTAGAAGTTCTAGTTAGAACAATTAGACAACAAAAAGAGGTCAAAGGGATACAAATTGCAAAGGAAGAATTCAAAATTTCACTATTTGCAGATGATATTATAGTATAATTAAATGACCTCAAATATTATACCAGAGAACTCCTACAGTTGATAAACAACTTCATCAAAGAGGCTGGATATAAATGTAACTCAAACAAATCAGTAGCTTTTTTCTATTCAAAGGATAAATGGGCTCAGAAAGAAATTAGGGAAATGACACCCTTTATAATTGTCACAAAATATCTTGATGTGACTCCAACCAAGCAAGTGAAAGATCTATATGACAAGAACGTCAAGTGTCTCAAGACAGAAATAAAAGAAGTCTTAAGAAGATGGAAATATCTCCCATGCTCAAGGATTGGCAGGATTAACATAGTAAAAGTGTCCATCTTACCAAATGCAATATACAGTTTCAATTCAATCCCCATCAAAATTCCATCTCAATTCTTCACAGAGATAGAAAGAGCAGTTCTGAAATTCATCTGGAATTTTAAAAAAAACCCAGGATATCAAAAAATGTTCTCAACAATAAGAGAACTTCTGGAAGGAATCACCATCCTTGACCTCAAGCTGAACTACAGAAGAAAGAGTGATAAAAACAGCATGCTATTGATACAGACACAGACAGGTAGGTCAGTGGAATAGAATTGAAGATGTAGAATTAAACCCACACACCTATGTTCTCTTGATCTTGGAAAAAGATGCCAAATCTATCCATTTAAAAATGGACAGCATGTTCAATAAATGATGCTGGCTCAAGATGTGGTAGGGATGTAAAAGAATCCATTCTTATCTCCTCGTACAAAGCTGGAGTCCAGGTGGTTCAAGGGCCTTCACATAAAACCACAAACACTGAATCTAATAGAAGATAAACTGAGATATAACATCAAACACATTGGCACAGGGGAAAATTTCCTGAATAGAACACCAATGGCTGAGGATCTAAGATCAAGAATTGACAAATTGGATATTGAAAATCTTCTGCAAGGCAAAGGACTCTGTCAATAGGACAAAATGGAACCTTACAGAATGTAAAAAGATCTTTACCAACTCTACATCCCATAGCAGGCTAATATCCAATATATTAAAGTACCCAGGAAGTTATTCTCCATAGAGCCAAATAACACTATTAAAATGGGGTACAGAGCTAAACAAAGAATTATCAACTGATCAGAGGCACTTAAAGAAATGTTCTACATCCTTAGTCATCAGGAAAATGCAAATCAAAACAACCCTGAGATTCCACCTCACACCAGTCAGAAAGGTTAAGGTCAAAACCTCAGGTGACAGCAGATGCTGGCAAGAATGTTGAGAAAGAGAAACACTCCTCCATTACTGGTGGAATTATAAGCTAGTACAACCACTCTGGAATTCAATGTGGTGGTTCATCAGAAAATTGGACATAGTACTACTTGAGGACCCTGGTATACCACTCCTGGGCATATACCCAAAAGATGTTCCAACATATATCAAGGACATATGATCCACTCTGTTCATAACAGCCACATTTATAATAAACAGTAGCTGGAAACAACCCAGATGTCCCTTAACAGAGGAATGGATACAGGAAATGTGGTACATTTGCACAATGGAATACTACTGAGCTATTTAAAAAAAAATGAATTCATGAAATTTACAGACAAATGAATGAAACTACAAAACATCATTCTGAGTGAGGTATCCCATTCACAAAAGGACACACATGGTATTCACTCTCTGATAAGTGCATATTAGACAACAAGCTCTGAATATCCATGATACAACTCACAAACCATATGAAGGTGAAGAAGGAAGACCAAAATGTGAATGCTTCTTTCCTACATAGAAGGGGAAACAAAATAATCATGGGAGATAGAGTGAGGGAGGGACCTGAGAGGGAGAGAAAGGGGTATGAATATAAGGGGGCACAATCACATGTTGGAGGGAGATTGGGGAGAAATTCAAAGGGTCATGGAATTGACTGGAGATATGTAGCAGTGAGGGATCAGGAACTGGGGGAGCCACTAGAAAACCCCAGATGCCAGGAAAGCAAGAGGTTCCCAGGTGCCAATGGGCATGACATTAGCTGAAATACCCAACAAACAGGAGAGGCAACCTTTAGAGACCATATCCAAAGGTTAGGCATGGCCCCAAGTTGAGGGATGGGGCTACTCTCCCATCTCAGTAATAGCAACACAGAATTGTTCCTCTATAAAGGAAAGGCTGGGACAAAGAGTGGGGCAGAGACTGAAGGAAAGGCCATCCCAGAGACTGTCCCATCTAGGGATTCATCCCTTCTGCAGACATCAAATACAGACTCTATTGCTGATGCCAAGAAGCATTTGGTGAAAGGAGCCTTGTATAACTGTCCCCTGAGAGACTCTGCCAGAGCCTGACCAATAGATATGTGGATGCTTACATCCCATCATTTGACTAAGCATGGAGACTGCAATAGAAGAATTAGGGGAAGGACTGAAGGAGCTGAAGGGGATTTCCATCACATAAGAAGGACAGCATTATCAACCAACCAAGCCCCCTAGAGATCACAGGGGTAAAAAACACCAACTAAAGAATACACATGGAGGGACCCATGGCTCCAGCTGCATTGGTAGCATAGGATGGCCTTATCTGGCATAAATGGGAGGAGAGGCCCTTGATCCTGTGGAGATTTGATGCCCCAATATAGAGGAATATTTGTGCAGTGAGATGGGAATGAGTGGACAGGAGGGGAGCTCTCTTGTAGAAGCAGGGGAGAAGGGGGAAGGGATAGGAGGTTTGCAGTCGAAAAACCTGGAAGGGGAATAAATTTAAAATATAAATAAGAAAAATAAACAATGAAACAATTAATTAAAAAATAAAGAGGAAAGAAATATGTTTTTGACCATGATATTCTCCTACCTAGAGAGGAAGTTGGAGGTATAGTCTCTCTCAGGTTAGACAGTGTTGTTTAAAATATTGGGACCCTGAGAAAACTGATGTTACGAAATGAGTTTTGTATAACATTTGAGAGTAGTCACTGGTCTCTCCTGGAAATGTATGAATAAGTAAGCAAAAATCAGACTCCTGAAAGAATATATAAAAATGCATAAAATTTTATGCATAAAATTATATGCTACAATTTTTATTTTGGCCATGGGCCTGGAAAAAGTGGAAGCTTGAATCTTTGGGGAACAAACTTAATTCTTAATTCTTAGTACATGTGAGATGTCATCATTCTTGTAAAATTGGTGCATCTGGTAATGATTATACAATGTCTCTCTTTCTACGTCCTTCTTCCTTCTTCCAGTGACAGTAAAATACTGGGGTTAGTCAGAGATGAGAGAGTGCAACCTCAAGCCCGAGACTCCCTGTCAGCTTGTACCCATTAAAAGTTGTCTGTGTATTCCTTATATGCCTTACAGATATCCCTGCTTCTACTTGAGACCCCAATCCTGTGCTGAGGTTGGACCCTGGCAGACAGGAACAGATATTGGGGAAAACAAGAGAGAATCCCAGTGGACAAGGAGAATGAGTGGATACTTGCAGCTTCTGGAGATTGGGGTGTGGAAAACCTCTAGAAATTCCAAGGGACCTGGGATGTGAGAGTCTTCCAGGACACAATAGGGGTAACCTTAGCTGACATGCCCAACAGTGGGGAGAAGGAACCTGAAGAGACCACCTTCAGTAGATAGCTGGAACACACACACACACACACCCGTGGAGCATGAGCTCATCAAACCACCTACAAAACTTCTGATCCGGAATTGTTCTGTTCTAAAAGAAATGCAGGGACAAAAATGGAACAGAGGCTGAAGGAAAGGCCACCCAGTGACTAACATAACTTGGAATCCATCCAATGGGTGAACACTATACTTAACACTATTACCGATGCTATATTGTGCTTGTAGACAGGATCCTAGCATGGTTTTCTTCTGAGGAGCTCACCAGTAGATAACTGAGACAGATGTAGATATTTACAGCCAATCCTTGGACTGATGTTATGGTCTTCTATGAAAGAGTTAGGGGAATGATTGAAAAAGCTGAAAGGAATGGCAACCCCACAGGAAGACCAATGAAGCCAACTAACCTGGACCTCTAGGATCTCCCAAAGGCTAAGCTATAAACCAAAGAGCATTCATGAGTTAGTCTGAGGCCTCACACCCTAGCACATATGTAGGAAAGGACTTCCTTGTCTGGCCTCAGTTGGAGAGGATGTGCCTAATCCTGTAGAGGATTGATGCCCCAGGGAAGGGGTATGCCCAGGGTGGAGAGGATTGCATACTCTCAGAGGCAAAGGAGATGGGGGAATGGGATAAAGAATTTCAGCACGAGGGACAAAGAATGGGGACAACATCTGGAATACAAATAAATAATATAATTAATAATGTAAAAGTAGTACAGTGCTTTCCACATCTAAAATCCCAAACCCACATTCCTCCAAACAAATACTGCCATGCATTTTACAGAAATACCACAGTCTCTGGTACAGCTTCCATCTTAATCTGAGTTTTATTGTGAAAAGACACCAACACAACTCTTGTGAAGAGAAACATTTAATTGGGGCTGGCTTACAGTTTCTGAAGTTCAGTCAATATCATCATGTTGGGAAGCATGACAGCATGTAGGCAGACATGGTAGTGGAGGAAGGCAGCCAGGAAGAGATTGTTTTCCACGAGCAAGCCAGGAGCAGGGCCTGGATCATACTGTCCAGATGTTAACATGTATATAAGACATAAATCCCTGCCTCCACAGTGATATACTTTTTTACCAAGGCTATACTTCCTCCAATAAAGGGCATACCTTATTATAGTGCTACTTCCAATGGTCAAGCATATTCAAGCCACCATGCACAAGAAATACAGATTTTGAATTACAGATACCAATGGCCACTTCCTTCTCTCAAGTTTTATTGAAAAATATATTGCCTTGTTTCCGATGGTACAATTGATTTCCATGTGGACCTATGAGGAGCCAGGGCCAGGATACTGGGCTAGTCACATTCTTTACAATCCTCATATCCTCAGAGAGCTCCACCAAAGATGATTTTACCCATATTCTGTGATGTGGTTCTCCACAGTGATCTGTTTCAAGAGCACATTGGAAAGTCCTGATTATTTGACATAGTAACAAGCATGGAGAGAGAATTCAGCCACTGGCTTCTAGTTGAATTAGAATCATAAGGCTCTAAGCATCCTCAATACATAAATTGCCCTTGCTATCAGAAGAAAACACTCCTAACTTAGAGCAGTGCCAAAACTAAGAAGTCCTGTTCTACCCTACTGAAAACTAACCAAGACTTAAGAATATAAACATGATTGATTTCTTGTGTGTATGTTTCCTTGATGGATTTGGTTTGGTTGTTTGTATTCATTTGTTTTCAGTTTGACTGCAAACCTCTCATGTTAACAGTTGTTCCTTTTGTCTTACACCAGTTTTAGATCACCAATAACATTATCTGACCCCTATTTTACACACTACTTGACCCAAACGAGGTCATTGGAAATTACTGATCTTTTGTGACATGGACAACCAGCAGAATAGGAGATGGCTACTGCCTTCTAGTAGAGACAGGAAGAAGATGGCACTAGCACCCTCAGTGCACAGAATTGCCTTCCTACTCCAAGACAACACCCCTCACTGTCAGCAATGCCAAGGCTAACAGATACAGCACAACTCTCCAAAGCCAGGAGTTCTAAAGTGTCTACATAAGGGAAAGAGGTAGCTTTTCTCTGGTGAAGTTTCCCCTAACATACAAATTTTCTTTCACCTGGGGTTCACTGTTTGTATAAACATATATGTGTATAAAAGAGATATGTACATGAAAGATATACCCCACAAATGGTAATGAACAATGTCACTTCCTTTTGTACATTTTTCAGAAATATACACATCTTTATTTTTTTCCATTTTTTAAATTTTTCATACTTTATTTACATTTCAAATGTTTCCCCCTTTCCATACCTTCCCTTTGGAATCTCCCCATTTCCTCCCCCTCCCCCTGCCACTATGGGGGTATTCTCCCACCCACCCACCCACCCACTCTCGTCTTCCCTCCTTGACATTCTCCTCTACTGGGGGATCTAACACTCTCATGCCCAAGGGCCTCTCCTCCCCCTGATGGCAAAGAAGACCCTCTTCTGCTACATATGTGGCCAGCACCATGGATCCCTCCATGTGTATTCTTTGGTTGGTGGTTCAGTCTCCAGGAGTATCGGGGGTCAGGTCAGTTACCACTGTTGCTGCCTCCCTGGGGATGCAAACTCCCTCAGCTCCTTCAGTCCCTCCTCCAAGTCCTCCATCTGGGACCTCACATTCAGCCCTATTGGTGCTGCAAAGTGACTATTGGGTATTTCGAATCTTTGGGCTAATAACCACTTAACAGTGAGTACATACCATGTTCATTCTTTTGTGACTGCGTTACCACACTCAGGATGATATTTTCAAGTTCCATCCATTTGTCTACGAATTTCATGAAGTCATTGTTTTTAATAGCCGAGTAATATTCCATTGTGTAAATGTACCACATTTTCTGTATCCATTCCTCTGTTGAGGGACATCTGGGTTGTTTCCAGCTTCTGGCTATTATAAATATGGCTTCTATGAACATAGTGGAACATGTGTCTTTATTACATATCGGAGGATCTACTGGATATATGCCCAGGAGTCGAATAGCTGGGTCCTCAGGTAAAGAGAGCTATACATATTTTACAATTAAAGCCAAAATGATCATGGCCATCAACATCTATATGCAACTGGCCGGAGACTTGTCTGATTTGTACAGTAATTATCTAGCATTTATAAAACCTCAAATTCGTCCTTAGTACAAGAGAACCAGAATCTATATGTGAAGTGTGAGGAATAGTGTATATGTCCAATTATTACCCATTTCTTAGTCAAAAATTCAAATTTGGATAATTAACTTCATTTCAGTAACACACAAAGTATCCTGACATATGGGGGTGACCAAATATCTTCTTTTACACAAAACTTATACTATGTGTTCATAGTATGAACTAAATTGCTTGGACATTTTCTAAATTTCCATCTTAGGACATGGAGATAGTGAAAATGATAAAATCACATCCTAAGGGATAATGCTGCATCATTTAGCAGAAAGGAAAAGAAGTCATTAACTCACTATGCCTGAAGATAATGCCATTGCCGCAGTTTATGCAGAGATTTGAGGGGCCTACAAACTGTGTTTCCTCAACCAAAAACTTTTTCTATCAGTCCATTGTTTCACAGTCTCTGTGGAATGTGTTTTATTTCCTATCTGGGAGAATACAATAGCTATTCTACTTGGGAAGTTATAGCTGCAAGATAGGTTTGTAACTAATAATGGCTGTGGAATGCCCTGCCTGTACCCTCTTCCATGCCAAGGCTGGTCCAAGGCAATAGACTATAAGAACAGTGTGTTTTGAAGCATAACTGGAAACAAGATGCAATTTCTGTTATTCCATTAAAATTAGTGAGTTTGCCAGGATTTGGTCCTGTCTGTGTTTTAAATCCATGGAGTAGATACATGGGATTCATAAGGACTACATTTGACAGCCCTCCATGTAACTTATTTTGACTTTTTACCATTGTGTGTTCTGGGTAAAGAGATCCATTTGGAAGGTGGCAGAATCACAAATATTCCTCCCCATGATAGGAAATACTGTACATATGGGGTATCAGGCGGGAGAAGGGGAAAAAGCAAAATCAGAAAAAGAAGTTCTATTAGACAGATATGGAGGATAAAGAAAGCAACTCATCAATATTTTGACCCAAAATGTGTCCTGCCTACAAAATATGCAGAGACAAAGAAGGAACAGAGGTAGAGGGATTGGCCAACCAATGACTGGACAAACTAAGACCCATCCCATGGGCTGACACTATAATGATACTCTGTTATGCTTGCCAACAGAATCCTAGCATAACTGTTCTCTGGGAGGCCCCACATGGCTTCTGACTGAAACAGATGCATAGAACTACAGACAAATGTTTGATGGAGCACAGGGAGTATGGTGGACAAATTGGGGAAAGGGTTGAGGGACCCAAAGATGACAGGGAATCCATAGAAAGACAAGTTCAGTCAACTATCCTGCAGTCCTGGGGCTTCTACAGATAGAACCACAAAAAAAGTGCAAGCATGGACTGGACCTAGACTCCTTGCCATTGTGTAGCAGATGGGCAGTTTTATTGACAAGCAGGTCCCCCAACAACTGGAGCTGGGCTTTCCCTGAATCTGTTGCCTGACTGTGGATCCTGTTCCCCTTACTAGGTTGGGTTGTCTGACCTCAGTAGAAGAGGGTGTGTCTAGTCCTGCAGTGGCTTGATGTGCCAGGATGGGGTGATACAAAGGGGAGGGGGTTTTCACCTTCTCAGAGGGTGACCAAGTCAGCTCAGTCAGTCAACAGGTTCTCTAGCACAGGCGTGAGCATTAAAAAGAAAAAAGAGAATTAGACAACATTGTAGCATGACCTCAGTCAATTCTGAAACTAAGGGAGGGCTTATTTTTCCCAATCAGCTTTTATACCATTTTAATTACATGCAAGTAATAAGGGCAAACAGTATAATAAACACAAATAGCTAATGAGCAAGCAAGATAGTAAGCAAAATCCCATGATCACCCCTGTGATCCATTGTTTGTAAGGGCTTGTTAGCATGACTGAAATATCTGAGCCTATTTCGTTGTCCAAGCTCCAAATCAAATTCTTGCCTGAAGCCTACTTCTTTTGTTCCACCCTAAAATTAAGATTCCTGCCTGAACTTACTTCCCTGTTCTAGACTAAGATTAGATTCCTGCCTGAGCTTACTTCTTTCATGGCCTAATGTCAGATTCCTGCCTGAAGCCTATTTCCTTGTCCTTGGCCAATGTCAAATTCCTGCCAAGCAGCCCACAAAACTCTCCACATCTCCCCTTTTTTTTTGTTTTGTTTTGTTTCATAAATAAGACTGAGCCTGTCTTAGGTCGTTCTGACAAGAATGCCTTCCTTACTCATCGTGGAATATGCGTTATCAAAAGCAATGCATTTCTGTCTTAGGTTGGTAAGGCTTTGTGTAGAATTTTGTCAGCCTGTTAAATTAATAACTATTTCTGGGGGTTCATTTTTAGTTTCAAGCCATGTATTTTGACTGCTAACATATTGATGTTGTTAAAGGCAAGTTTTATCACAATGGGCAGGAATAAAGGTATTCCCAGGAAAAAAGGGCTAGCATGATCAAGCTATATATACCATTATTGAAGATTGACCAAGATGGAAATAGTGACCTCAGGCCATAGATAATTTTACCAGCAATATCAACAGCATCAAAGGTCAGTGGAGCAGCATTCTTTAAATTCATAATCTCCATATTAAAAGTTAAAACATCCAGATAGTTGTTAGAATTATAATATCCTGCAAGTGTCTTAGAACATTTTACCAATTATACTGACTATCAGTGTAAATTTTAGAAGTAGCACAAATCTTATTGGTATTTGGCATGGCACTCAAAATGGCTTCTTACTCTTAAACTCTGAATCTCTTTTTCAATAATTTAAATAATATCGCAAAGAACATCAATCCATTGTTCCAAATACTTATCTAAATCCTATTGAATACTCAGAACATTAGTAACATTTTTGCTGAATGATTAACAAAAGTAGCTGTTAACTTCTTGTGTCAAAGCATTTGCAGAAGTAGTGGTGTTAGCCATTAATGCAATTAAAGCTGCTACACCAGCAATAATCAAGCCCACTTCCCTCTTACTTCTGTTTAAATCTTCTCTTCTTCCAATACTTACAAGCTTTATTTTTTCAGAATACCAAGGTCCAGTAATACACACAGACAATAAAACAAAAGCTAGTTGATAAACCACCATAACAGACATGCCAGGTTTCAACATAATAACACAATTAGAAAGTGTACAATCAATACAACTTATATTAAATACTGTAGAAGAAACTAAAGTAATTTTAACATGACAATTAATAAAAGATTAAGGGCTTTAACACATGCACTAACACTTGTTCAAAGTCCAGATCCTGTGCCAATTTTCTCTCTTGATAACATAACATCATAGGGAACTGCAGCTAACTTCCAAAAATGTCTCTGAAAATGTTCAGAACCAGTCTTCCACACGAAGACTGTGTCATTTTTCTTTTTTCCCAATATTGGATTGATTTCAAGATCAGTGCATGATTGAGTCAGCATAACTGGTCACATTAAAGAAAAGAGAAGAGTCATTATAATGACTTCTGTATTAATTCATTTTTAAAGATAGTTTTGACAGTTTCCATGTTCTCTATCCCACAAGGTCTAAAAGCTTGAAGGAAGGCAGCTTTTTTAATCTGGGATATAGCCAAGAAAAGGTGGGTCCAGAACATATATCCAATACAGCTTTCCTGACACCATTGGTGGGGCACTCAGCAAACTCACAGTTCAGCATGATTCTTTGTCCCAGAATCAGAATATCTCACCAAACATTATGGCAGCTAGCATGCAACTGGAGCATCCTGCGGGGGGAAAACACACACATGCCCTCTTTTCCATATAAAATACCTGATCAAGATCATGCCACATGCCAGTAAGTTGATCCTTACATTTCAACTAGGCATAAATATACTTAGTTGTAGAGTGCCATAGACACTCAGAAGAAAGTTCCTTGGCATCGAAATTTTAAAACAATAAGAACATGATTTAAATAAATTTGTAGAGTATGGTGATATGATTCCTCCTTTTTTATTTTATGAAGATATTGTTTTAAAGTTCCATTGTCATTTTCCACAACACCTTTTCCTTGAGGATTATAAGTAATCCCAGTAATATGGGTAATATTAAATTGTGGACAGAAAGTCTTAAATGCATGCCTGCAATAGCCACTTCCATTATCTGTTTAAATCAGATCTGGAATGACCAGCATAGAGAAACAATGTAGGCAATGCCCAAATACATTTTTAGTTGCTTCTCTTGTTAAAGCAGTTGCAACTAGAAAGCCTTAAAAGGTGTCAATAGTCACATGTATATATTTTAAATTTACTAAATCAGAAATATCAATAACATCTATTTTCCATGATTGATTAGGTACAAGTCTTCAAGGATTAACATCATTATGTGGTACAGGATGAAACTGAGGACATTTAGGACTAGTGTTTACAATTTGATGTGCACTTTCTCTAGAAATACAGAATTGTTGTCTCAAGCTACTACTATTTTGATGATGTAAAAAAATGAGATTGCTTGGCTAATTGTTCCTGTGTAAGGCCTATAAGCTTCCCAGTATAAAAATATGCTGTGGCAATGCCCTAAGTGGTTCAGTAATCCAGTATGAGCTCTTAAATGTCATATAAAGTTAAGGAACAATAAGTACAGTCACTTAAATTAAGCTGTATTTGCATAAATAATTTCAAAATTTAAGAATTAACATTATCTAAAAAAAGGAACTATTTCAGTATTAAAAGCTTGATTTTTCAACATTTATTTTAAAAAACTGTGGCTACAGCACATAATTCAATAATATGTGCTAAAGTGGGGGGAAACTCAAAGAGAATGAACATGTGATTCAATCACATATCCTGCTTTCCCGTTAGATGTGACATCTGTAAATACAGTAAGAGCACTCTATGGGCTGAATGCATAAATTTAAATGAAATACAAAATCATGCATAGAGAAAATTGTAATAACTTGTCTTTTGGATAATGATTATCAATTTTGCCAGAAAAGTTTGCACATACAATAGGCCAAATATCAGTATTTTGCAATAACCAATTTAATTGCTATTTGTAATAAGGAATAAATATTTTATTAGGTTCTTTCCCAAAATATTTCCATGATTCTATCCTACAATTCTGTACTAACAAAGTAACAGCTTCATAATAGGGTGTTAAAACTCTACTTGTAGATGAAGAAAGATTAATCCACATTAATGGACTCTTTTGCCAAAGAACTGCTGTAGCCACATGAGTAGCAATAATGCAAACAGCCAACAACTGATCACTCTATATAAAGTATCCATAGTTAACTAATGACTTCCTCATTGTCTGTCATCAGTTAATTGTTGAGGGGAATTAGGATTTGTAAAACTCCTCAGAGTACCAAACAGAGGTTTAAGATCTCCTGTAGGAAGCTTAAGATGAGTTCTTAGGGTGCCAGCTTCTGCCTGTGGCTGGAGACTTCTGCCTGGGCCACCAGGCCTCCATAGCCAAACAGTGCCAGGAGATAGCAAGCCGCCCACTTGTGTGGAAAAGCCAGCAGAAGGAGGACTCCAGACACAGAGACTGAGGAACAGCCAGGAGGTAAGAGACTGCAGGTTTCCACCAGTGGCAGGAGACCTCTGCATGGACCACAAGGCCATCATAGCAAAACAGCTCCAGGAGAAAGTGAGTTGTCCACTTGTGTGGAAAAGCCAGTGGAAGGAGGACTCCAGATGCAAGGACTGAGAAACAGCTGGGAGAGAGAACTAGTCTCCAAGGAATATTGACTCCTGGGCTTGAAGGAAAGACAAGCCACAGTCAGAGAGACAAAGTCCATCTAATACCAGGAATAACCAGATGGCGAAAGGCAAGGGCAAGAACATAAGAAACAGAAAGCAAGACTACTTGGCTTCATCAAATCCAAGCTCTCCCACCACAGCCAGCCCTGGATACACCAACACAGCAGAAAAGGAAGACTCAGAATTAAATTCACTTATCAAGAGGATGATAAAAGCTTTTAAGAAGGAAATAAATAACTGCCTTAAAGAAATACAAGAAAACACAGGTAAGGAAATGGAAACACTTAAAGAGGACACACAGAAATCCCTTAAAGAATGACAGGAAAAAAACAATCAAACGGGCATAATTACATAAAAACACAATCAAACAAATGAACAAAACCATTCAGGAATTAAAAACAGAAATAGAAACAATAAACAAAACACAAAGGGAGACAACCTTGGAGGTAGAGAACATAGGAAAGGAATCAGGAGTCATAGATGCAAGCATCAACAACAGAATACAAGAGATGATAGAGAATCTCAGGTGCGGAAGATACCATAGAAAACATGGACACAACTGTCAAAGAAAGCACAAAATCCAAAAAGCTCCTAACCCAAAACATCCAAGATATCCAGGATGCAATGAGAAGACAGAACCTCAGGAGAATAGGTATAAAAGAGAATGAAGATCCTCAGCTTAAAGTACCAGTAACTATCTACAACAAAATTATGAAAGAAAACTCCCCTAACATACAGAAAGAGATGAACATAAATACATAAGAAGCTTACAGAACGCAAAATAGTCTGGACCATAAAAGAAATTCCTCCAGTCACATTATAGACAAAACACCAAATACACAAAACAAGGAAAGAATATTAAAAGCAGTAAGGGAAAAATGGCAAGTAACATATAAAGGCAGACCTATCAGGTTTACACCAGACATCTCACTAAAGACTATGAAAGCTACAAGATCCTGAGTAGATCTCATACAGACACTAAAAGAACAAAAATGCCAGTCCAGGCTGCTATACCCAGCAAAACTCTCAATAATCATAGATGGTGAAAACAAAATATACTATGACAAATCCAAATTTGCACAGTATGTTTCCACAAACCCAGCCCTACAAAGAATAATACATGGAAAACGCCAACACAAAGAGGGAAACTACACTCAAAAAAAAGCAAGAAAGTAAGCTCTCAACAAACTCAAAAGAAGATAGCTACACAAACATCTAAACAACATCAAAAACAACAGGAAACAGCAATCTCTATTCTTTCATGTCTCTTAACATCAATGGTTTCAACTCCCCAATAAAAAGACATAGACTGACAGACTGGATCCATAAATAGGACCCAGCATTTTGTTTCATCCTGTAAACGCAACGCCATGTTAAAGATAAACACTACCTCAGAGTAAAGGACTGGAAAACAATTTTCCAGGCAAATGACCCCAAGAAACAGGCTGGAGTAGCCATTCTAATATCAGATAAAATTGACTTTCAACCAAAAGTCATCAAAAAAGATAAGAAGGAAACTTCATAATCATCAAAGGAAAAATATACCAAGAAGAACTCTCAATTCTGAACATCTATGCCCTGAATGCAAGAGCTCCAACATTCATAAAAGAAACTCTACTAAAGCTCAAAGCATACATTGCACCTCACAAAATAATAGTGAGAGACTTCAACACCCCACTATCAACAATGGACACATCTTGGAAACATAAACTAAATAGAGACACAGTAAAACTAACAGATGCTATGAACCAAATTGGTTTAACAGATATCTATAGAACATTTCATCCTACATCAAAAGAATATACCTTCCTCTCAGCACCTCATGGTATCTTCTCCAAACTTGATAAAATAATTGGTCATAAAACAAACATCAACAGATATAAGAAGATTGAAATAATCCCATGCCTCCTAGCAGATCACCACGGATTAAGGTTGGTCTTCAATGTCAACAACAACAACAGAAAGCATACATACACAAGGAAGATAAACAATGCTCTGCTCAATGATAACTTGGTCAAGAAAGACATAAAGAAGGAAATTAAAGACTTCCAAGAATTTAGTGAAAATGAAAGTACAACTTACCCAAACCTATGGGACACAATGAAAGCTGTGTTTAGAGGAAAACTCATAGCTCTGAATGCCTCCAAAAAGAAACTGGAGAGAGCATACACTAACAGATTAATAGCACACCTGAAAGTTCTAGAACAAAAAGAAGCTAATACACACAAGAGTAGTAGAAGGCAGGAAATAATCAAATAAAGGGCTGAAATCAATCAAGTGAAAACTAAAAGAACTATACAAAGAATCAACAAAACCAAGAGCTGGTTCTTTGAGAAAATCAACAAGATAGATAAACCCTCAGTCAGACTAACCAGAGGGCATAGAGACAGTATCCAAACTAACAAAATTAGAAATGAAAAGGGATATATAACAACAGACCCTGAGGAAATTAGAAAAACATCAGATCCTACCACAAAAGTCTATATGCAGCAAAATTGGAAAATCTGGAGGAAATGGACAAGTTTCTAGACAGATACCAATTACCAAAGTTAAATCAGGATCAGATAAACCATCTAAACAGTCCCATAACCCCCAAAGAAATAGAAGCAGTCATTAAAAGTCTCCCAATCAAAAAAACCCAGGACCAGATGGGTTCAGTGCAGAATTCTATCCGACCTTTATGATGACCTAATACCAATACTCTTCAAACTACTCCACAAAATAGAAACGGAATGAACACTACCCAATTTATTCTAGGAGGCAAAAGTTACACTGATACTAAAGCCCCACAAAGACCCAACAATGAAAGAAAATGTCAGACCAATTTCCCTTATGAATATCGATGCAAAAATACTCAATAAAATTCTTGCAAACCGAATCCAAGAACACATAGCAAAGATCATTCACGATGATCAAGTAGGCTTCATCCCAGGGATGCAAGAATGGTTCAATACCTGGAAATCCATCAATGTAATCCATGACATAAACAAACTCAAAGAAAAAGACCACATGGTCATCTCGTTAGATGCTCAAAAAGCATTTGACAATATTCAACATCCCTTCATGATAAAAGTCTTGGAAAGATCAGGAATTCAAGGAGCATACCTAAACATAGTAAAAGCAATATACAGTAAACTAGTGGCCAACATCAAACTAAATGGAGAGAAGCTCGAAGCAATCCAACTAAAATCAGGGACTAGACAAGGGTGCGCTCTCTCTCCCTATCTATTCAATATAGTACTGGAAGTTCTATCTAAAGCAATCAGACAACAAAAGGAGGTCAAAGGGATACAAATTGCAAAGTAAAAAATCAAAATATCACTATTTGCAGATGATATGATGATACATTTAAGTGACCCAAAAAACTCCACCAGAGATCTGCTACAGCTGACAAACACCTTCAGCAAAGTGGCCAGATACAATATTAACTCAAGCAAATCAGTAGCCTTCCTATACTCAAAGGATAATCAGGCTGAGAACGAAATTACGGAAATAAAACCCTTCAATACTCTCACAAACAATATAAAATATTTTGGTGTGACTGTAATCAAACAAGTAAAAGATCTATATGACAAGAACTTCAAGTCTCTGAAGAAAGAAATCCAAGAAGACCTCAGAAGATGGAAAGATCTCCCATGCTCATGGATTGGCAGGATTAATATAGTTAAGATCACCATCCTGCCGAAAGCAATATACAGATTTAATGCAATCCACATCAAAATCCCAACTCAATCTTCATAGACTTAGAAAGAGCAATTCTCAAATTCTTATGTAATAACAAAAAATCCCAGCATAGCAAAAACTATTCTCAACAATAAAAGGACTTCTTGGGGAATCAGCCTCCCTGACTTCAAGCTGTACTACAGAGCAGTAGTGATAAAAACTGCATGGTATTGGTACAGTGACAGGCAGGTAGATCAATGGAATAGAATTGAAAACCCAAAAATGAACCCACACACTCATGGTCACTTGATTCTTGACAAAGGAGCTAAAAGCACCCAGTAGAAAAAAGACAGCATCTTCAACAAATGATGCTGATTCAACTGGTGGTCTACATGTAAAAGATTGTGAATTGATCCTTTCCTATCTCCCTGTACAAAGCTCAAGTCCAAGTGGATCAACAAACTCCACATAAAACCAGATACACTGAATTTAATAGAAGAGAAAGTGGGGAAAAGTCTTGAACACATGGGCACAGGGGAAAAGTTCTTGTACAGAACACCAATGGCTTGTGCTCTAAGATCAAGAATCGACAGATGGAACCTCAAGAAATTACAAAGCTTATGTAAGGCAAAGGACACTGTAAATAGAACAAAACGGCAACCTACAGATTGGGAAAAGATCTTTATCAATCCTATGTACGATAGAGGGCTAATATCCAATGTATACGAAGAACTCAAGAAGCTAGACTCCAGAGATACAAATAACCCTATCAAAAAATGGGAAAGTGAGCTAAACAGAGAATTCTCAACTGAAGAAACTCGAATGGCTTAGAAGCACCTAAAGAAATGTTCAAAATCCTTAGTCATCAGGGAAATACAAATCAAAACAACCCTGAGATTTCACCTCACACCAGTCAGAATGGCTAAGATCAAAATCTCAGGTGACAGCAGATGTTGGTGAGGATGTGGAGAAAGAGGAACACTTCTCCATTGCTGGTCAGAATGCAAGTTCATACAACCTCTCTTGAAATCATTTTGGTAGCCCCTCAGAAAAATGAACATAATACTACCTGAGGACCCAGTTATATCACTCATGGACATATCCCAGAAGATGCTCCAACATGTAATAAAGACAAATGTTCCACTATGTTCATATCAGCCATATTTATAATAGCCAGAAGCTGGAATCAATCCAGATGTCCCTCCACAGAAGAATGGATACAGAAAATGTGGTACATTTACACAATGGAATACTACTCAGCAATTAAAAACAATGACTAAATGAAATTCGCAGACAAATGGATGGATCTTGAAAATATCATCTTGTGCGAGGTAACACAGTCACAAAAGAATGAACTTGGTATGTACTCACTGTTGAGTAGTTATTAGCCCAAAAGTTTGAAATACCCAAGAGTCACTTCACAGCAACAGTAGGGCTGAATGTGAGGTCCCAATTGGAGGACCTAGAGCAGGGACTGAAGCAGCTGTGGGAGTTTGCTTCCCAAGGGAGGCAGCAACAGTGGCATCTTGTCTTACCCCCCCCCCCCGATAGTCCTGGAGACTGGATCACATCAACCAAAGGATTCACATGTAGGGACCCATAGTCCTGACCACATATGCTGCAGAGGAGGGTCTTGTTAGACATCAGGGGGAGGAGAGGCCCTTGGGTCTGAGGGTATTAGATCCCCCAGTATAGGAGAAAGCCAAGGAGAGACGACGAGAGTGGGTGGGTGGATGGGTGGGGGAATACCCCCATAGAGGCAGGGGAGGTGGGAGGGGATAGGGAGGTTCCAAAGGAGAGATATGGAAAGGTAAAAACATTTGAAATGTATATGAAGTAGGAAAAAAAAATCCAGAAAAAGAAAAAATAATTTACCCTGATCATGATCCTCTAAATAAAAAAAAAAAAAAAAAACCGAAAAAAAAAAGCTATATTAAGAATTTTTTTTCTTTTGAACATGAAACACAGAACAACATTCAAACAATGAAATGAAAACATAGACATAAACTAACATACATGGACAGATTGGTGCACCAAGGACAGAAAATAGACAGAGAAGGAAGAAGACTAAATGTCCCAAACAGACCCTGATATTCTACCTAAGGGATCCAGAACTAAGCATTCCTCCAGTTGGAGCCAGAGAGGAAGCATGATCTCTCAGGACCTCTTCCTGTCCCTAGGAGAGCTCTGTAACAGCTTATGTTTATTTCCTTCTCTTAGTCTCAAAAGCATCCCCACATAGTTGCAGAGATCTTCTTTTCGAAAACCCATTCTCTCCCCAGTCTAGGGTGTAAACTGTTTTTATTCAGGGTCCGAAGACTAAAAGCATCTATGAGAATTATCTTTGCTTCTCTGAATTTTAACACATACAGAAAAACACATTTTACCATTACCTGGTCCTTCTACAAGGTTTATTCACCTCTGGTCCAAATCTTCTTTACTTTACATCACATGTGCTTACAATTCCCATGGTGTCCTTCACTGTTCACCACTTACTGGAGCTCCAAAACTGAGGTGCCATCTAACCAAGCCATCTCAGTCAGTCAACAACTTCTCCAGCCCAGGAGTGAGGATTGAAAAGAAAAACAAACAAACAAACAAAAACAAAAAACAAAAAACATAAAACAAAACAAAAAACCCAATTAGACAACATTGTAGTATGACCTCAGGCAATTCTGAGACTGAAAGCAGGTTTATTTTTCCAAATCCACTTTTATAACATTTTAATTACATGCAAGCTATAAGGGCAAACAGCACAATAAACACAAATAGTCAAGAAACAAGCAAGGCCATAAGCGAAGTCTCATGATCACTCCTGTGATCTGCTGATTGTAAGGGCTTTTCAGCATGACCAAAATATCTGAGCCTACTTCCTTGTCCAAGTCCAAAATCAGATTCTTCCCAGAAGCCTACTTCTGCTGTTCTACCCTAAAATTAAGATTCCTGCCTGAACTTAGTTCCCTGTTCTAGCCTAATATTATATTCCTGCCTAACCTTACTTCCTTATCATGGCCTAATGTCAGATTCCTGCCTCAAGCCCATTTCCTTTTCCTTGGCCAATGCCAGATTCCTGCCAAGTTGACCAAAAACTCTCCACAAGAGGGAAATAGGTGGAAGGAGCTGTGTGAGGGTATATAGGGAATAGAGAGGGTACTGATATTGGGATGTGAAGTGAATAAATACACAAATTAATGACAAAAGAATTGGAGGTATTTATTATGACTTTTATTTGAAATATGAGATGTTTTAGAAAAATCTTAGAGACTTCAGAAAGAAACTACTCCAAAGTCTAATGCAGTTAATAAGCCTGTGTTCTGTCTGCCCTCTGTTTTCTCCATACTGCGATTCAAGGTAGGGAATTCATTTTGCATTAAATCAGCACATGTTTAGACTGAATATAAAAGAATATGTCTGATTGCAGGGAGCTCACATAGATTTCCATAATACCATTGTGTGAGCACTTATTTTATGGACACACGAACTATTTTTCTTCATTGAAAAAAATAAATTCAGTGTTGAGAAATATATTGTCTGTTCCTTTAATCAAAGGGATATTTTTTTAATTTATTTTTATTTTTATTATTTTTTCACATTTTATTTACATTTCAGATGTTTCCCCCTTTCCAGATCTTCTCTTTGGAACCTACCCATTCCCTCCATGCTCCCCCTGCCACTATGGGGGTATTCTCCCACCCACTGACCCACCCACCGACCCACCCACTCTCATCTTCCCTCCTTGACATTCTCTTATACTGGGGCATCTAACACCCTCAGGCCAAAGGACCTATCCTGGCCCTGATGGATAACAAGACCCTCCTCTGCCGCCTTTGTGGCCAGCACCATGGGTCCCTCCATGTGTATCCTTTGGATGGTGGAGCCAGCGGGAGGCCGGCTCCAGATGCAGCAACTGAGGAAAAGCCTGGAGGTAAGAGCCTGCCCGCTTCCACCTGTGGCCAGACACACCTGCCTGAGCCAGAAAACCTCCATATACAAGCAGTGCAGAGAGAAAGCTACCCGCCCACTTGTGCTGAGGAACCAGCAGAAGGCAGGCTCCAGATGCAGGGAATGAAGAAAAGCCAGAAGGTAAGAGCATGCCTGCTTCCACCTGTGGCCAGAGACACCCGCCTGACCCAGGAAGCCTCCAAATACAAGCAGTGCAGGAAGAAAGCTACCTGCCCAGTTGTGCTGAGGAGCCAGCTGGAGGCGGGCTCCAGATTCAGGATCTGAAGAACAGCTGGAGGAGAGAACAGGTCTACCAGGATTATTGGCATCTGAGCTGGAAGGAAACACAAGCCACAGTCAGAGAGAAAGACCAGCTAACACCAGATAAACCAAATGGGGAAAGGCAAGGGCAAGAACACAAGGAACAGAAACCAAGACTAATTGGCTTCATCAGAACCCAGCTTTCCTACCACAGCCAGCCCTGGACACCCCAACACACCAGAAAAGGAAGACTCAGACTTAAAATCATTTATCAAGAGGATGATAGAAGATTTTAAGAAGGAAATAAATAACTCCCTTAAAGAAATACAAGAAAACACAGGTAAACAACTGGAAGCTCTTAAAGAGGACACAAAAAAATCCCTTGAAAAACTACAGGAAAACACAATCAAACAGGCAGAAATACAGGAAAACAAAATCAAACAAATGAACAAAACCATTCAGGAATTAAAAACAGAAATAGAAACAATAAAAAAATCACAAAGGGAGACAACCCTGGAGTTAGAAAACATAAGAAAGAAATCAGCAGTCATAGATGCAAATATCACCAACAAAATACAAGAGATGGAAAAGAGAATCTCAGGTGCAGAAGATACCATAGAAAACATGGACACCCAATCAAAGAAAACACAAAATGAAAAAGCTCCTAACCCAAAACATCCAAGATATCCAGGATGCAATGAGAAGACAAAACCTGAGGATAATAGGCATAGAAGACAGTGAAGACTCCCACCTTAAAGGACCAGTAAATATCTTCAACAAAATTATAGAAGAAAACTTCCCTAATCTAAAGAAAGTGATGAACATAAGTATACAAGAAGCCTACTGAACGCCAAATAGACTGGACCAGAAAAGAAATTCCTCCTGTCACATTATAGTCAAAACACCAAATACACAAAACAAGGAAAGAATATTAAAAGCAGTAAGGGAAAAGGGGCAAGTAATATATAAAGGCAGACCTAGCAGAATTACACCAGGTTTTTCACCAGAGACTATGAAAGATAGAAGATCCTGGGCAGATCTCATACAGACTTTAAAAGAACACAAATGCCAGCCTAGGCTGCTATACCCAGCAAAACTCTCAATAATCATAGATGGTGAAAACAAAATATTCTACGACAAATCCAAATTTGCACACTATGTTTCCACAAACCCAGCCCTACAAAGAATAAGACATGGGAAATGCCAACTCAAGGAGGGAAACTACACTCAAGAAAAAGGAAGAAAGTAATCTTATAACAAACTCAAAAGAAGATAGCCACACAAACAATATAAACAACATCAAAAATGACAAGAAATAGCAATCACTATTCTTTAATATCTCTGAACATCAATGGTCTCAACTCCCCAATAAAAATACATAGACTGACAGAATGGATCCATAAACAGGACCCAGCATATTGCTGCATCCAGGAAATGCACTTCCGTGTTAAAGACAAACACTACCTCAGAGTAAAGGGCTGGAAAACAATTTTCCAAACAAATGGCCCCATGAAACAGGCTGGAGTAGCCATTCTAATATCGGATAAAATTGACTTTCAACCAAAATTCATCAAAAAGGATGCGGAAGGACACTTCTTACTCATCAAAGGAAAAATCTACCAAGAAGAACTTTCAATTCTGAACATCTATGCCCCGAATGCAAGAGCTCCCACTTTCATAAAAAAAAAATCTACTAAAGTTCAAAGCACACACTGTACCTCACACAATAATAGTGGGAGACTTCAACACCCCACAATCAACAATGGACAGATCTTGGAAACATAAACTAAACAGAGACACAGTGAAACTGACAGATGCTATGAAACAAATGGGTTTAACAAATATCTATAGAACATTTCATCCTGCATCAAAAGAATATACCTTCTTCTCAGCACCTCATGGTACCTTCTCCAAAACTGATCATATAATTGGTCACAAAACAAACCTCAACAGATATAAGAAGATTGAAATAATCCCATGCCTCCTATCAGATCGCTACAGATTAAGGTTGGTCTTCAATGGCAACAACAACAACAGAAAACACACATACACATGGAAGCTGAACAATTCACTGCTTAATGATAAGTTGGTCAAGGAAGCAATAAAGAAGGAAATTAAAGACTTCCTAGAATTCAATGAAAATGAAAGTACAAATTACCCAAACCTATGGGACAAAATGAAAGCAGTGTTAAGAGGAATACTCATAGTGCTGAATGCCTCCAAAAAGAAACTGGAGAGAGCATACACTAACAGCTTAACAGCACATCTGAATGTTCTAGAACAAAAAGAAGCTAATACACCCAAGAGGAGTAGAAGGCAAGAAATAATCAAATTAAGGGCTGAAATCAACCAAGTGGAACCTAAAAGAACTATACAAAGAATCAACCAAACCAAGAGCTGGTTCTTTGAGAAAATCAAAAAGGTAGATAAACCCTTAGCCAGACTAACCAGAGGGCGCAGAGACAATATCCAAATTAAAAAAATTAGAAATGAAAATGGAGATATAACAATAGACTCTGAGGAAATTTAAAAAATCATCAGATCCTACTACAAAAGCCTATATGCAACAAAATTGGAAAATCTGAAGGAAATGGACAAGTTTCTAGACAGATACCAATTACCAAAGTTAAATCAGGATCAGATAAACCATCTAAACAGTCCCATAACTCCAAAGGAAATAGAAGCAGTCATTAAAAATCTCCAAACCAAAGAAAGCCCAGGACCTGATGGGTTCAGTGCAGAATTCTATCAGACCTTCAAAGAAGACCTAATACCAATACTTTTCAAGCTATTCCACAAAATAGAAACAGAAGGAACACTACCCAATTCATTCAATGAGGCCACAGTTACACAGATACCAAAGCCCCACAAAGACCCAACAATAAAAGAAAACTTCAGACCAAGTTCCCTTATGAATATCGATGCAAAAATACTCAATAAAATTCTTGCAAACCGAATCCAAGAACACATCACAAAGATCATTCACCATGATCAAGTAGGCTTCATCTCAGGGATGCAGGGATGGTTCAATATCCGGAAATCCATTAATGTAATCCATTACATAAACAAACTCAAAGAAAAAAACCACATGGTCATCTCGTTAGATGCTGAAAAAACATTTGACAAAATTCAACATCCCTTCATGATAAAAGTCTTGGAAAGATCAGGAATTCAAGGAGCATGGTTATATTTCTGTGTCTTCAGTTCCATTGATCAACATGGCTATGTCTGTACCAATACCATGCAGTTTTTATCACTATTGTTTGATACTACAATATCAAATAGCTTGAGGTCACACATGGTTAATCCCCCAGAAGTACTTTTGTTGTTACAAATTGTTTTTACTACTCTGTATTTTTTGCTTTTTCAGATTAATTAGAGAATTGCTCTTTTCATGTCTTTGCAGATGTTGGGATTTTGATGGGATTGTGTTGAATCTGTAGATTACCTTTGTTAGGATGGTGAGTTTTACTATGTTAACTTGTATTACCATCCTAAAAATATCTTCTTAAATCCTAAAAATATAAACAACATAAACTTAATTATGAGACTATAACTATCTAATCTTGAACTCCATCAAAGACCTGTTATTTCAGTAGAAAGCACAGATAAGCACTTTCAAGATTATATATATATATATTTGGCTGCTTAACCAGTTCCAGAATTTGTCTCTGTAATGTTGGAGCATTCATTGTCAGCCTTCTGGAACAGTATATCTCAGAGACATTTTATGAAGCAGGGATTATGAAGGATTTGTTTATCATGTCTTGGCAAGGCTTGGCAGCTCACTTCCCTGAATCAGTTCATCCTTTCTGGACAGCATTTTAGTTGTACTTGAAGCATGGGCATTTTTTTGGGGGGGGAGTCTAGTGGCTAGCTTGCCACAAGTTATGCAATTCCATATTTTGGTTAATGTTGCTTGTCATCTCCTTTGAAGCAGAGTGTAGATATTATCAGGAGCAGATAATCTCATAGTTATAAAAGATCTTTTAATGCTGAAACAAATTTAAATACCATATTCTGTGAATCTGTGAGGTTTTTGAAAGTCAACCGTTTATAGTATATGTGAATTGTCAAATATTGCTTATCTTTAACTATTGAGTTTCTGAATAGTCTTGAAAACATATTATTGCAATTAATTAAATTATTTAATATGAGCATGAGTTTGAGTCTATTAATTTGTATTATTTATACTTAGCTATTCCGAAAAATCTATTTATGTAGTTTTCATGAATCATATTCAATTTCATATGACAAGAAATGTGTGTATATACATATATATATATGTATATATATATATATAATTTATCTAATTAAACATATGTTTGTATCAATATACGAGGCTAATCATTACATGCTAACCTTCAATAAATTACACAGGCATAATGGGTAATACAATCTCAGTAGGCTTTAATATATTTGTCATAGAATCTTCAAACCACCTATTATTTTCAATAGGATTTTCATGTAAAAAGTTGTTGACTAATCACATAATCATATGACAGTGGCCTTTTATAACATTTCATGTCCTATGAAATTGAATGTGATTCATAAAAACTTTCTTACTCCTACCTCTCTGCCTCTAGCAAGACCAAATGTTATTGGTTATTGGCTATCAAATCCAAAAGAAATTATATATATATATATGAGAGAGAGAGAGATTTTCATAACAAATAGGGTTAGAAGATGGATGCTGAGTATTTGAAATGTTCCCATGATATCTACTTAAAAGGAAGAATGCTAAACATCTTTTTAATATGACAAGAAGTCAATCTGCCTGGGCCAACAGGGCTATATAGCCAAATAGCGCTGGGAGAATGCTAGCCTCCCAGGAGTGTGGACAAGCCCATCAGCTCAGAAGGACCCACCTGGAATCCTTAGGACACAGGGACTGAGGAACGGGCTTCTGGTTTCTTTCAGTGGCTGGAGAGCAGATTCTGGACACAGGGCTCCATATTCAAATAGTGCCAGGAGAGAGCTGGTATACCAGGAGTGCAGACACACATTCAAGCACAGGCAAAGCCTCTACTTCTTTTCAAAATCACTGGATGAAGAGGGACACTTACAGGGCCATCAGGACACAGGAAACAAGGGACAGCTGGGAATTAGATCATTATTGTTTCTATCTGCACCCCAGAGCTGACCCTGCACCACAGCTTTCCAAAGCCAAATTCTTCTCAGAGAGAACTGGTCTTCAAGGACTATTGAAACTTAGGATTGCAGGAAAGACAAGCCACAGTTGGAGAGAGTAAGACCAACTAACACCAGAGATAACCAGATGGAGAAAAGCAAGGGCAAGAACACAAGGAACAGAAACCAAGACTACTAGGCTTCATCAAAACCCAGCTCCCCCACCACAGCAAGCACTGGATAACCCAACACACTAGGAAAGGAAGAATCAGACTTAAAATCACATGTCAAGAGAATGATAGAAGATTTTAAGAAGGAAATAAATAACTCCCTTAAAGAAATACAAGAGAACACAGGTAAACAACTGGAAGCCTTTTAAGAGGACACACATAAATCCCTTAAAGAATTACAGGAAAACACAATCAAATGGGCAGAATTACAGAAAACACAATCAAACAAATGAACAAAATGATCCAGGAATTAAAAACAAAAATAGAAACAGTATTACCAAAGTTAAATCAGGATCAGATAAACCATCTAAACAGTCCCATAACCCCCAATGAAATAGAAGCAGTCATTAAAAGTCTCTCACCCAATAAAAACCCAGGACCAGATGGGTTCAGTACAGAATTCTATTAGACCTTCAAAGAAGACCTAATACCAATACTCATCAATCTATTCCACAAAATAGAAACAGAAGGAACACTACCCAATTCATTCTATGAGGCCACAGTTACACTGATACCAAAGCCACACAAAGACCCAACAATAAAAGAAAACTACAAGACCAATTTACCTTATGAATATCTATGCAAAGATACTCAATAAAATTCTTGGAAACCAAATCCAAGAACAGATCAAAATGACCATTCACCATGATCAATTAGGCTTCATCCCAGGGATGCAGAGATGGTTCAATACCCGGAAATCCATCAATGTAATCCACTACATAAACAAACTCAAAGAAAAAAACCGCATGGTCATTTTGTTAGATGTTGAAAAAGCATTTGACAAAGTTCAACATCCCTTCATGATAAAAGTCTTGGAAAGATCAGGAACTCAAGGAGCATACCTAAACTTAGTAAAAGCAATATACAGTAAACCAGTGGCCAACATCAAACTAAATGGAGAGAAACTCGAAGCAATCCCACTAAAATCAGGGACTAGACAAGGCTGCCCTCTCTCTCTTACCTATTCAATATAGTACTTGAAGTTCTAGCTAGAGCAATCAGGCAAGAAAAAGAAATCAAAGGGATACAAATTGGAAAGGAAGAAATCAAAATATCACTATTTGCAGATGATATGATGGTATACTTAAGTGACCTGAAAAACTCCATCAGAGATCTGCTACAGCTGATAAACAACTTCGGCAAAGTGACTGGATACAAAATTAACTCAAGCAAATCAGTAGCCTTCCTCTACTCGGATAAACAGGCTGAGAAAGAAATTAGGAAAATGACACCCTTCACAATAGTCACAAACAATATAAAATATCTTGGTGTGACTCTAACCAAACAAGTGAAAGTTCTGTATGACAAGAACTTTAAGTCTCTGAAGACAGAAATCAAAGAAGACGTCAGAAGATGGAAAGATCTCCCATGCTCATGGATTGGCAGGATTAACATAGTTAAAATGGCCATCCTGCCGAAAGAAATATACAGATTCAATGCTAGCCCCCTCAAAATCTCAACTCAATTCTTCATAGACCTAGAAAGAGAAATTCTCAAATTCATATGGAATAACAAAAAACCCAGGATAGAAAAAACTAGTCTTAACAAATAAAGGACTTCTGGGGGAATCAGCCTCTTTGACCTCAAACAGTACAACAAAGAAGTAGTGATAAAAACTGCATGCTATTGGTACAGTGACAGGCAGGTGGATCAATGGAATAGAATTGAAACCCAGAAATGAAACCACACACGCATGGTCATTTGATCTTTGACAAAGGATCTAAAACCATCCATTGGAAAAATGACAGCATCTTCAACAAATGGTGCTTGTTCAACTGGCGGTCTATAAGTAGAAGATTGTGAATTGATCCATTCCTATCTCCTTATACAAATCTCAAGTCCAAGTGGATCAAGGACTTCCACATAAAACCAGATACACTGAATCTAATAGAAGAGAAAGTGGGGAAAACTCTTGAACACATGGGCATAGGGGAAAAGTTCCTGAACAGAACACCAATGGCTTATGCTCTAAGATCAAGAACTGACAGATGGGGCCTCATAAAAATACAAAGCTTCTGTAAGGCAAAGGACTCTGTAAATACAACAAAACAACAACCTACTGAGTGGGAAAAGATCTTTACCAATCTTATGTCCAATAGAGGGCTAATATCCAATGTAGAGAAAGAATCCAAGAAGCTAGACTCCAGAGATACAAATAACCCTATCAAAAAATGGGGAACAGAGCTAAACAGAGAATTTTCACATGAGGAAACTTGAATGGCCGAGAAGCACCTAAAGAAATGTTCAACATCCTTAGTCATCAGGGAATTGAAAATCAAAATAACCCTGAGATTCCACCTCACACCAGTCAGAATGGATAAGATAAATATGTCAGGTGACAGCAGATACTGGTTAGGATATGGAGAAAGAGGAACACTCCTCCATTGTTGGTGGTAATTCAAGCTGATACAACCTCTCTGGAAATCAGTTTGGCAGTCTATCAGAAAAATAAACATAATACTACCTAAGGATCCAGCTATACCACTCCTGGGCATATACCCAGAAGATTCTTCAACATGTAATAAGACACATGTTCCACTATTTTCATAGGAGTAATATTTATAACAGTCAAAACCTGGAAAAACCAAGATGTTCCTCAACAGAGGAATGGATACAGAAAATGTGATACATTTACACAATGGAATACTACTCAGGTATTAAGAACAGTGACTTCATGAAATTCATAGGCAAATGGATGGAACTTGAAAATATCATCCTGAGCAAAATAACTCAGTCACAAAAGAATGAACATGGTATATACTCACTGATAAGTGGTTATTAGCCTAAATGTTTGAAATACCCAAGAGTCACTTCACAGCAACCTTAGGGCTGAGTGTGACGTCCCAGATGGAGGAATTGTAGAAGGGACTGAAAGAGCTGAGGGAGTTTGCAACCCCAGGGAGGGAACAACAGTGGCAACTGGCCTGACCCCTTAATACTCCTAGAGACTGGATCACCATCTGAAGAATACAAATGGAGGGACCCATGGTGCTGGCCACATATGTGGCAGAGGAGGGTCTTGTTAGCCATCGGGGGAGCTGAGGCCCTAGGGCCTGAGGGTGTTAGATCCCCCAGTATAGGAGAATGCCAAGGAGGGAAGCCAAGAGTTGGTGTGTGGGTGGTTGGGGGAATTCCCTCATAGTGGCAATGGGAGGGGGGCAGTAATAGGGAGGTTCCAAAGGGGAGATCTGGAAAGGGGGAAACATTTGAAATATAAAGTATGAAATTTTTTTTAAAAAGTATTAGAAAGCTTAGATAATTAAAAAATATGACAAGAAGTCTTTAATGGGAAATTATTTTTAATTTATATATTAAATTACCAGTATTACTCATTCAGACCTCAAGAAAAATAATCGTTAAAAAGAAAGTTAAGAATTCTTACAGTGGAAGTAAAGAATAATGTTCCAGTATAAAATAAAAGTATATTTATTATAGTCTTTTGGCCACTGGGCCTTCCACATGTCTTTCAGACAGTGGACTCTAGAAGGTCTAGATTTCCTGTAAGCAAATCTATTTTTTCCCTTCTATGTTTTGCTTTCAATGGGACATTTATCCAGTTAGGCAGATGACTGTAAATATATACAAACTGCTTTTTTACAGTTAAATCCTTTTGTTAAATTCTCCTGTGCCTTAGAATATAGTTAAAGTAACACAGAGAAAAGAATAACCAGAGAAGTGACAAAGGGCAACTATGGTATTCTTTGAGGTGTACGTATCTGTACTCCAGATTTTATTATGGAATCAGACAAAGGAGAGGACTAAAAAGTATAGAGACTGTATGGCCTCCACTTCTCTTTAGCATCTGATAGGAAGATGCCTACCACATCTCATACTTTCAAGATATATATACGACATAGACCTCATAATAACAGATTGCCATCAGGCTCTTCAATGATACTTCCATAAACTATTTTTCTTTTCTAGTTTTGGAAAAGCCATGTGTAGCAGAGATTGAAAGCTGCTTTGTTTGACTCTGGGCTGTTATATCAATCCAAATATCACTCATATGGTTATACAATCAATGAGAACTTCATAGGAACAGCTGCCAAGATGCACGGCTAGGATTTTCTGCTTCTGAGAACGGTCCTCTGGTTAAACATGAAGTAGGTCCCTGAGTCACCAACTGTTCTAAAGGTATATGTACATGTGACTATTATGTGCTAGGCTATCCACCTTTAACTAACTGTTGTCTACTGTGATGAGTGCACAGTTAAGCCTGGGGTAATTCTGATTGGGACATTCTCTGCTGCTTGGACACACTCTTTAATTAGGTAAATAATTATCAACATTTGAATAGATATTTTATCTACACCAGATATCAGTCAAGTTGAGACAGTTCCAGCATTGACAATGGAATCAGATTATAGTGGATGTGTGTGGAAGACCACAAAGGCTATGTTATGGAGACCAGGCAAGCTAAAGGTGCTTTTGGTGTGACTTAGTTTTTGTAACCATCAGTATCTTGACAGGGCAGTAAGGATATTTGGCTCAATACAGTACAACCATTCATCGAGCCCAGGTACCACTGGACACTCCACCCAGGAGAAAATAATTAAGTCTTGAGAAAGTAGACTCATGATTAATCTCACTGCTACAGACCTCTGTAAACAATGAGAAAATCAAGGCACAGAATGGACTTCTCTGGTATAAGAATTGAAAAGCACTTGTCTTTTTGGCAAAATAATTTAGTCATAAACTCCAGAAATGCATACACATATGTGCGTACACACACACACACACACACACACACACACACACACACACACAAACACACAGAGGAAGAGATGGGGGAGAAAGAAGGAGATGGAGACAGAAATTATATAGAAATCTTGTAGAAACAGTACTCACACTTGCATGGAGAAGTTACAGAATTGTACCTGGCTCAGCCCTCAGGATTCCAGCCTTCCTAGAAACACTGTACTAAGCTCTCTATGATGCTAGGAAAGAAGCAAAAACAATCTTGAAAGGCATGCTCCATGGATCCCCGTTTTTACAAGTGATAAATTCTTGAAAGCTGAGAACTGTACAACTGTATAGGCATCGGTGACAGGGCATTTCATGAAGAAAGCTGTCACTCCTTCAAAAACTCCACCAGAGAGAGAAATCTGGTCCACCAAGCAGATCACAAAGCTGGAATGCACAATATGTTTATAAAATCTCAGTGGTTCACCAAGCCTATTTGAATCCATTAGCATTTTTTTTTCCTTTGTATATCTTTAAGGAAACTTTTAAAAAATTTTTTTCTACTTAATTTACATTTCAAATGTTTTCCCCTTTCCAGATCTCCCCTTTGGAACCTCCCTATTCCCTCCCCTCCGATTTCTCTATGGGGGTATTCCCCCACCCACCCACTCTCATCTTCCCTCCTTGTCATTCTCCTATACTGGGGGAACTAATACCCTCAGGCACAAAGGCCTATTCTCCCCCTGATGTCTAACAAGACCCTCCTCTACCGCATTTGTGGCCAGTACCATGGGTCTCTCCCTGTGTATTCTTTAGCTGGTGGATCAGACTCCAGAAGTATCAGGGGGTCAGGCCAGTTGCCACTGTTGCTGCGTTTCTGGGGCTGCACAATCCCTCATCTCCTTCAGTCCTTTCTCCAAGCCCTCAGTTTTGGACGTCACACTCAGAACTACTGTTGCTGCGAAGTGACTCTTGGGATATCAAACTTTTGGGCTAATAACCACTTAAAAGTGAGTACATACCATGTTATTCATTTGTGACTGTGTTACCACACTCAGGATGATATTTTCAAGATCCATCCATTTGTCTATGAATTTCATGAAATCATTGTTTTTAATAGCTGAGTAGTATTCCATTGTGTAAAAGTACCACATTTTCTGTATCAATTCCTCTGTGGAGGGACATCTGGGTTGTTTCCAGTTTCTGGCTATTATAAATATGGCTTCTATGAACATAGTGGAACATGTGTTTTTATTACATGTTGGAGCATCTTCTGGGTATATGCCCAGGAGTGGAATAGCTGGGTCCTCAGGTAGTATTATGTCCAATTTTTTGAGGGTCGGCCAAACTGATTTCCAGAGAGGTTGTATCAACTTGCATTCCCACCAGCAATGGAGGAGTGTTCCTCTTTCTCCACATCCTCGCCAACATCTGCTGTCACCTGAGTTTCTGATCTTAGCCATTCTGACTGGTGTGAGGTGGAATCTCAGGGTTGTTTTGATTTGTATTTCCCTGATGACTAAGGATGTTGAACATGTCTTTAGGTGCTTCTTGGCCATTCAAGTTTCCTCATGTGAAAATTCTCTGTTTAGCTCACTTCCCCATTTTTTGATAGGGTTATTTGTATCTCTGGAGTCTAGCTTCTTGAGTTCTTCGTATACATTGGATATTAGCCCTCTATCAGATGTAGGATTGGTAAAGATCTTTTCCCAATCTGTAGGTTGCCATTTTGCCCTAATTACAGTGTCCTTTGCCTTACAGAAGCTTTGAAATTTTATGAGGTCCCATCTGTCAATTCTTGACCTTAGAGCACAAGCCGTTGGTATTCTGTTCAAGAACATTTCCCCTGTGCCCAAGTGTTCGAGACTCTTCCCTACTTTCTCTTCTATTAAATTCAGTGTATCTGGTTTTATGTGAAGGTCCATGATCCACTTGGACTTGAGCTTTGTGCAGGGAGATAGGAATGGGTCAATTCGCAATCTCTACATGTAGACTGCCAGTTGAACAAGCACCATTTGTTGAACATGCTTTTTTTTCCCCACTGTATAGTTTTAGCTCCTTTGTCGAAGATCAAGTTACCATATGTGGGTGGATTCATTTCTGGGTCTTTGATTCTATTCCATTGATCAACCTGTCTGTCACTGTACCAATACCATGCAGTTTTTATCACTACTGCTCTGTAGTACAGCTTGAGGTCAAGGAGGCTGATTCCCCCAGAAGACCTTTTATTGTTGAGGATAGTTTTTTCTATCCTGGGTTTTTTGTTAGTCCATGTGAATTTGAGAATTGCTGTTTCTAGGTCTACAAAGAATTGAGTTGGGATTTTGATGGGGATAGCATTGAATCTGGAGATTGCTTTCATCAGGAAGGCCATTTTAACTATATTAATCCTGCCGATCCATGAGCATGGGAGATCTTTCCATCTTCTGAGGTCTTCTTTGATTTTTCTCTTTAGAGACTTGAAGTTTTTGTCATACAGATCTCTCACTTTTTTGGTTAGAGTCACACAAAGATATTTTATATTGTTTGTGACAATTGTGTAGGGTGTCATTTCCCTAATTTCTTTCTCAGCCTGTTTATCTGAGTAGAGGAAGGCTACTGATTTGCTTGAGTTAATTTTGTATCCAGCCACTTTGCCGAAGGTGTTTATCAGCTGTAGCAGATCTCTGGTGGAGTTTTTTGGGTCACTTAAGTATACCATCATATCATCTGCAAAGAGTGATATTTTGATTTCTTCCTTTCCAATTAGTATCCCTTTGACCTCCTATTGTTGCCTGATTGCTCTAGCTAAAACTTCAAGTCCTATATTCAATAGATAATGAGAGAGAGGGCAGCCTTGCCTACTCCCTGATTTTAGTGGGAATGCTTTGAGTTTCTCTCCATTTAGTTTGATGTTGGCCACTGGTTTGCTGTATATTGCTTTTACTAAGTTTAGGTATGCTCCTTGAATTCCTGATCTTTCCAAGACTTTTATCATGAAGGGATGTTGAACTTCCTTAAATGTTTCTCAGCATCTAATGAAATGACCAATAGGTTTTTTTCTTTGAGTTTGTTTATGTAGTGGATTACATTGATGGATTTCCAGGTATTGAACCATCCCTGCATCCCTGGGATGAAGCCTACTTGATCATGGTGAATGATCGTTGTGATGTGTTCTTGGATTCGGTTTGCAAGAATTTTATTGTATACTTTTGCATCGATGTTCATAAGGGAAATTGGTCTGAAGTTTTCTTTTATTGTTGGGTCTTTGTGGGTATTTGGTATCAGCATAACATTGGCCTCATAGAATGAATTGGGTAGTGTTCCTTCTGTTTCTATTTTATGGAATAGCTTGAAGAGTATTGGTATTAAGTCTTCTTTGCAGTTCTGATAGAATTCTGCACAGAACCCATCTGGTCCTATGCTTTTTTTGGTTGGGAGACTGGTAATGACTGCTTCTATTTCCTTAGGGGTAACGGGACTGTTTAGATGGATTATCTGATCCTGATTTAACTTTGGTAATGTGTATCTGTCTAGAAAGTTGTCCATTTCCTCCAGATTTTCCAATTTTGTTGCTTATAGGCTTTTGTAGTAGGATCTGAGGATTTTTTAAATTTCCTCAGAGTCTGTTGTTATATCTCCATTTTCATCTCTAATTTTATTAATTTGCACACTGTCTCTGTGCCCTCTTGTTAATCTGGCTAAGGGTTTATCTATCTTGTTGATTTTCTCAAAGAACCAGCTCCTGGTTTTGTGGATTCTTTGTATTGTTCTTTTATTTTCCACTTGGTTAATTCCAGCACTTAATTTGATTATTTCCTGCTTTCTACTCCTCTTGGGTGTATTAGCTTCTTTTTGTTCTATACCTTTCAGGAGTGCTGTTAATCTGTTAGTATATGCTCTCTCCATTTTCTTTTTGGAGGCATTCAGAGCTATGAGTTTTCCTCTTAACACTGCTTTCATTGTGTCCCATTGGGTAAGTTGTACTTTCATTTTCATTAAATTCTAGAAAGTCTTTAATTTTCTTCTTTATTTCTTCCTTGACCACGTTATCACTGAACAGAGCATTGTTCAGCTTCCATGTGTATATGTGCTTTGTGTTGTTGTTGTTGCCTAATCTGTAGTGATCTGATAGGAGGCATGGGATTATTTCAATCATCTTACATCTGTTGAGGTTTGTTTTGCAACCAATTATATGATCAATTTTGGAGAAGGTACCATGAGGTGCTGAGAAGAAGGTATATGCTTTTGATGTAAGATGAAATGTTCTATAGATAACTGTTTAATCCATTTGGTTCATAGCATTTGTTAGTTTCACTGTGTCTCTGTTTCGTTTATGTTTCCAAGAGCTGTCCATTATTGATAGTAGGGTGTTGAAGTGGCCCAGAATTATTGTGTGAGGTGCAATATTTGCTTTGAGCTTTAATAGAGTATCTTTTATGAATGTGGGAGATCTTGCATTCAGGGCATAGATTTTCAGAATTGAGAGTTCTTCTTGGTAGATTTATCCTTTGATGAGTATGAAGTGTCCTTCTTTATCTTTTTTGATGATTTTTGGTTGAAAGTCTATTTTATCCGATATTAGAATGGCTACTCCAGCCTGTGGTCATTTGCGTGGAAAATTGTTTTCCAGCCCTTTACTCTGAGGTAGTGTTTATCTTTAACACGGAGGTGCGTTTACAGGATGAAGCAAAATGCTGGGTCCTATTTATGTCAGTCTATGTCTTTTTATTGGGGAGTTGAGACCATTGATGTTAAGAGATATTAAAGAATAGTGATTGTTGTTTCCTGTTATTTTTGTTGTTGTTTGTGTGGCTATCTTCTTTTGAGATTGTTGAAAGATTATTTTCTTACTTTTTCTTGAGTGTAGTTTCCCTCCTTGAGTTGGCGTTTTCCATGTATTATTCTTTGTGGGGCTGGGATTGTGGAAACATGCTGTGCATTTTGGATTTCTCATACAATATTTTGGTTTCACCATGTATGATTATTGAGAGTTTTGCTGGGTATAGCAGCCTGGGCTGGCATTTGTGTTCTCTTAGAGTCTGTATGAGATCTGCCCAGGATCTTCTAGCTTTCATAGTCTCTGGTGAGAAGTCTGGTGTAATTCTGATAGGTCTGCCTTTATATGTTACTTGCTCTTTTTCCCTTACTGCTTTTCATATTCTTTCCTTGTTTTGTGCATTTGGTGTTTTGACTATAATGTGACTGGAGGAATTTCTTTTCTGGTCCAGTCTATTTGGCATTCTGTAGGCTTCTTGTATATTTGTGTTCATCTCTTTCTTCAGGTTAGGGAAATTTTCTTCTATAATTTTGTTGAAGATATTTACTGGTCCTTTAAGTTGAGAATCTTCACTCTCTTCTATACATATTATCCTCAGTTTCTGTCTTCTCATTGCATCCTGGATATCTTGGATGTTTTGGGTTAGGAGATTTTTGCATTTTTTGTTTTCTTTGACTGTTGTGTCCATGTTTTCTATGGTATCTTCTGCATCTGAGATTCTTTCTTGCATCCCTTATATTCTGTTAGTGATGCTTGAATGTATGACTCCTGATTTCATTCCTATGTTCTCAAACTCCAGGGTTGTCTCCCTTTGTGATTTCTTTATTGTTTCTATTTCTGTTTTTAATTCCTGAATGGTTTTGTTTGTTTGTTTGACTGTGTTTTCCTGTTTTTCTGCCTGTTTGGTTGAGTTTTCCTGTAATTCTTTAAGGGATTTCTGTGTGTCCTCTTTAAGGTTTTCCAGTTGTTTACCTGTGTTCTCTTGTATTTCTTTAAGGGAGTTATATATTTCCTTCTTAAAGTCTTCTATCATCCTCTTGATAAGTGATTTTAAGTCTGAGTCTTCCTTTTCTGGTGTGTTGGGGTATCCAGGACTGGCTGTGATGGGAGAGCTGGGTTTTGATGAAGCCAAGTAGTCTTGGTTTCTGTTCCTTGTGTTCTTGCCCTTGCCTTTAGCCATCTGGTTATCTCTGGTGTTAGCTGGTCTTTCTCTCTCTGACTGTGGCTTGTTTTTCCTACAAGCCCATGTGTCAGTGTTCCTTGGAGACCATTTCTCTTTCCTGGCTCTTCCTCAGTTCCTGTGTCTGGAGCCCTCCTTCCGCTGGCTTTTCCACACAAGTGTCCAGCTCACTTTCTCCCTGCGCTGGTTGACAATGGTGGCCTGGTGTCCCAGGTAGAGGTCTCCTGCCACAGGTGGAAGCAGACAGCCTCTTACCTCCCAGCTGTTCTTCAGTCCCTGTGTCTGGAACCCTTCTTCCGCTGGCTTTTCTGTACCTACTTTACCATTTTATACTCAAGTATTTTAGACAGTATTTTTTTTAATTTAACATGGTCTCATCATTTTGCAAATTGCATTGTGTTTCCAAAGAAACATTAATTTTTTAATTATCTTGGGACTTCCTTTGATTTTGGAAATCTTTGGAGACACAATATATGTATTTTGCTCTAGGACATGCCCTTGAGCTTATTACACAAAGGGTGTAATAGAATATCTTATGTGTGATACAGTTGGGAGCAGTGTGAGAGCTCAGTGTATAAGGATATGTGTAAGCTGAACTAATGACCTCAGTGAGAGTACAAGTTTACCAAGGGTCTAACAACTGAACCTACTCCTAAAACATTGTCAAGTGGACATGGATTGGTGTCTTTGAGCATATCTAATGTTGTCTCTATGTTGTTCTTTCCTTAATCCAAAAAGCATAAAAACAGGGAAATGGTGTTCTAAACTGCTGATGTCTAGTTATATTAAGAAAAGTGCCTATCCAATGGACAATGCGCTTGACATTACCAATCAAAGAATAGGGAGAAAGTGCCCAGCGGACAGTACCCCAAAAGCTAATCAACCTTCTCTACCAGAGCTTTCCACTTTTGGAGCCCCAATTAGCCTTTTGATGGCAGCTCTTTGTAAATTCTAATGAAGCTGATAGTTTTTCAACATTTTCTTCTCTCTGGCTGGTCCTTCTCTATTCCTCCATTCAGTCTTAAATTTTGTCAGTGTCTTTAGGACAATTTTCCCCCTACAGTCCTTTTCTAATGAGGTCAAAGAACCTCAACTGCTTTCTATTCACTATTTGTCTTTGTCTTGTAACTGATGATGTGCAAATAATTTTACCCAGATATTACATATATTATCTTGACTACAAACACTACAGGCTGTTCAGCACCCCATATCCATAAATACAAGTCATTTCTTTTGCAGGACTGTGTATTTAAACTAGGGAACCACACTCCATGCCAGAGATCTCCCCTTTCTGTCCAAAACCACAAAACACCATAGTTTCTCAGGACAAAGGAGCCAGAGCTGCCTTCACACCCATCCTAATGATAGTCAGAGTTCATCTCTGGGAGAGGAGATTCAAGGTGACTGTGAGAAAATAAGGACCGATCTAAAAAAGGAGGAATGGCCCCTTTAAAATATACTACTCCTCAAACATGCATTTCCTCAATGAAATTGCAGCTGTTGAATGGTATGAAAAGAACTTAGGATAAAGTAAAAGATACTAGCCAATAGAAGATAGCAAGATGACTGATTTTCTGACACAGCCTCACATCCTCTGTTTCTTTCAGTATTAAGGACTGTTGCTTTTACAACCTGCTCAGAACACTAAAATTTACTTTCTGTCAATGGTGCTTAAGTGTCTGATACTTTAAATCTTTGGTGGGTGCCTGTTTCATTTGTCCTTTTGTAGTAAACTTGTAGCTGTTACCTTTCTTTGGCAATCTTCTCTCTTCCAACATCACTTTATTTTTTTACTTTTGCCTGGGTTTTCTTTGCAGTTCATACAATATTTATCTAGCCCCATAATATACAAGACATTAACTTTGGATGAAATATCTAACATGATTCCCCTATAATACAAACAATTTTTCCTCTGGCTGACAAATCTGTGCCAGTGCACAGGCATTCCATGGCTACAACCACAAAAACTACTACTACAACTAAAAATATGAGGACAACGAGGATGACTACAATGAAGAGCATGACTATTACTACTACTACTACTATTACTACTACTACTACAAATAAACATATACACATGACATAAACAGAGAGAGACAAAGAGGGAAAGAGACAGCAAGAGAGAGAGGGAGAGGGAGAGGGAGAGAGAGAGAGAGAGAGATTTATTTTAGGAAAAATGTAAATAGTGTTGCTGATACACAAGAATTTTAAATAGAAAATGAGTGGATTTGGGAAGATTAATTTTGAGTGTTAAGTATACCATGGTTAGAATCAAACAAACAAAAACTATCAATTCTGAATAGAAGCCTGTGAAGCCAGAGTCAAACACAATTTGAAAAGTTTTGATTGAATTATTTATTTACTTGGTGCATTTTTCCTGATAGGCCAGGAGTGTAGCCCACATGTCCCCAGTACGTTAGGCCTGTTATTTACAAACAGATACCAGTATAATTCACTAAATCATTAGGATGAACCTTAAACATACATATACTTCTTCACTGAAGATCTAAAGAAATGAAAGAAGTTCTAGACTTATAAGACCAACCAAAATTAATCCAACCTATACAAAGTAACTCAAACACATTGCAAGCAATGAAATTAATAAATATAAGATTTATTTTGCTTTTTAAACTTTTAGTGTATTTTTATTCTTTGCATCCACTACCTATCCACAGAAATATTTCTATCAGGGTATCCCAGAGGCCCTATAGGGCTGAGAATTAGGTAAGGGATTTTTACTGACTTTTTAAAATCATCCATGACTATCTTTCCAGACATATTCTTTGTACATTTGTAGCTAAATGCAAATATTGACAATATGCAACAAAAAGAATAGTATGAAATGTAAGAGAAAAAGAACAAATAACACAAAAAGGTAGGCTCATTGGTAAAAGGCCTGCAATACAAAGGAGACTATAACAACAGTCATGGAATGTACTCACTTCTAATTAGATATTAGCTATACAGTAAAAGACAAACATGCTAGAGTCCACAAACACAAAGTGTATAAGTAACAAGAAGAGAATAATGGGAGGTGCAAGGATCTCCCTGGGAAATTGGAAATAGATTTCACAGATGTCTTGGTGGGGAGCAAAAAGAGTGATCAAATGGAAGGAAAATGGGGGAGAAAATACTGGAAGAAATGACTGGAAATGGGGGCATGTTCAGGATTAGGTAAAATCTTGTGCAATGGAAACTCCATGGTATATTTGAGAGTAACCCTTGCAAAAGGCATCAAGTAATAGGAGAGATGAGACCTGAATAAGCCATCTACTTTTAGCCAGGCAAGGCCTCAAATGGAATATTTGGATACTGATCTATCCACAAAAAGTTCAACCTACCTTAGACCAAACCTAGCAGAAACATCATAAAATATACCAGACAAACTTCATCCCCAAACTGAGGGGAGCAAATTCAGAGTAGCACAGCCAAATATTAGTCAGAGCACAGGGATTTTGCAAAACCTTGTTGAACCAGGAGAAGAAAATAACACTCGCAGAAAAAAAAAAAAAACCTTTATATAAGCAAATTTGCATAAACTCAAGTAAGTTCATATACAGGTTCATGCATGCTCAATTATACATTTCCATTAGAAAAAGTTGGATCGAGCTTGCATACATCCTCACAATTACGTATGTGTACACACACACACACACACACACACACATACATCCACACTTATATATGCATTTGGGGCAAAAGACCAAGTACTATTGCAAAAAGAACCTACTCATTCTGGATTTAAAAAATTACCTCCAAACTTTATTACATGTTAAAAGAAAAAGCTTCTACCCTGTTAATGCTAAATGAATTAAACCCAAGTCTCTAAGAAAAAAGCTTTGTTAATTTGATAAGACTAAGTCTGCCTTGTTATTAAGAAAAGAACTGTTCTGTCCCATGGCAAGGAGAAGCCTGCCTGCTCCTTCTACTCTCTCTGCAGCTTCTATTTTTCTTCCCTCTGTGTTCTGACATTGCTCTCTTAGTTTTCTATGTTACCTATAATTTCTAAGTTATTCCACTCTGCATTCTCTTTCTAATCTTGCTATCTCCTCCTGTCATGATGTCACAATAATACTCTCAATGTCTTTTTTCCGATGCTATGCCTATACTGCTAAGTTCTTCTTAAGTTCAATTCTGTCTAAAACTTGTTCTGTCTAAAAACTCTCCTCAACTCAGTTCTGCCTCTTCTTTTTGTCTTCAGCACTTAAACACCAAGCCATAAATTGAAATAGAAGTTTACAACAGAAAATGTTTACATGCATAGCCATTAGGACTAATTATCTGGTTAAACATCTATCACCTGTCACAGCTTCACAGGTTCATTGAAAATTAAAAACCATAACTAAGTCATTAGTGAACTTTTGTATAGATAAACCCAGTCAATACTTTATCTTCTGTCCTAGAACCAATAATAAATAGCTAGTTGCCTTTTTATGACCTTTGGTTAATGGTTTTACAACCTCTTGCAATGTGCTCTGAGTAGTAGAAAATCTGATTACTATCTAGAAACCATTAACTGTTGACAAATGGGAGACAGGCAGATTTCTCATCACAGTTGTGACTATCTGAAAATGCCTTAAAAGAAGTCCCACTATAAAAGAACTTAATAAATACTGATATAATTTTAGGAAGTATTATAGGATCACAAAGAACTGAGAAGTCATGTATTTGTCTATATAGCATCACTACAAGACAGTACATCTTCATAGATCTGCAGAGATCTGCTCAACAGGGGTGGGCTAATACCTAGTGTTTGGTATGTATGTTCAATAATAAGAAGAAAAGAATATCAATAGACGGAATCTTTCCTAAAGACTGCCTCCTGTGCCTTGCCTATCAGAGTTTGGTCATAGGGGTTAATCTAAAGTGGTCATCTCAGGAAGATCACCTGCTAGTTATTAACTTGTCCTATGATGGCTCCTGACAAATGAGGAAGACACTCATGTTGTAGATCATCTAAACTGTAATGACACATTTGCACATCAGCTCTACTTCTTACCTTGTTATTTAGTTCATGGGTGTAGTAATTAATATTAAAAATCTCAGCACAATCACAGGGACTGAGGAAAAGCCGGGAGGTAAGAGCCTGCCTGCTTCTATATGTGGCCAAAGACCTCTGCCTGGGCCACCAGGCCTCCAAAGACAAACAGCACAAGGAGAAAGCAACCCACACACTTGTGTGGAGGAGCCAGCTGAAGGAGGGCTCCAGATGCAGGGTCTGAGGAAAAGCCCTCAGATTTCAACCTGTGGCAGGAGACCTCAACCTAGGCCACCAGGCCTCCATTGCCAACCAGCGCAGGGAGAAAGTGAGCTGCCCACTTGTGTGGAAAAGCCAGCAACAGAAGGATGCCAGATGCAGGGTCTGAAAAACAGCTGGGAGAGAGAACTGGTCTCCCAGGAATATTGAAATCTGGGCTTTAAGAAAAGACAAGCCACAGTCAGAGAGAAAAAGACCAGCTAATGCCAGAGATAACAAGATGGTGAAAAGCAAGAACAAGAAGACAAAGAACAGAAACTAAGACTACGTGGCTTCATCAAAACCAAGCTCTCACACCACAGCCAGACCTGGATACCCCAATACACGAGAAAAGGAAGACTCAGACTTAAAATCACATATCAAAAGGATGATAGAAGACTTTAAGAAGGAAATATATAACTCCCTTAAAGAAATACAAGAGAACACAGGTAAACAACTGGAAAACCTTATAGAGGACACACACAGAAATCCCTTAAAGAATTACAGGAAAACTCAACCAAGCGGGCAGAAAAACAGGAAAACACAATCAAACAAACGAACAAAACCATTCAGGAATTAAAAACAAAAATAGGAACAGTAAAGAAATCACAAAGGGAGACAACCCTGGAACTAGAGATCATAGGAAAGAAATCAGGAGCCATAGATGCAACCATCACCAACAGAATACAATAGATGGAAGAGAGAATCTCAGGTGCGGAAGATACCATAGAAAACATGGGCACAACATTCAAAGAAAAACAAAATGCAAAAATCTCCTAACCCAAAACATCCAAGATATCCAGGATGCAATGAGAAGACAGAAACTGAGGATAATAGGTATAGAAGAGAGTGAAGATTCCCAACTTAAAGGACCAGTAAATATCTTCAACAAAATTATAGAAGAAAACTTCGCTAACCTAAAGAAAGAGATGAACATAAATAACAAGAAGCCTACAGAACACCAAATAGACTGGACCATAAAAGAAATTCCGCCAGTCCCATTATACTCAAAACACCAAATACAAAAAACAAGGAAAGAATATGAAAAGCAGTAAAGGAAAAAGGGCAAGTAACATATAAAGGCAGACCTATCAGAATTACACCAGACTTCTCACCAGAGACTATGAAAGCTAGAAGATCCTGGGCAGATCTCATATAGACTCTAAAAAACACAAATGCCACTCCAGGCTGCTATACCCAGCAAAATTCTCAATAATCATAGAGGGTGAAACCAAAATATTGTATGACAAATCCAAATTTGCACAGTATGTTTCCACAAACCAATCCCTAAAAAGAATAATACATGGAAAAAGCCAACTCAAGTAGGGAAAATACACTCAAGAAAAAGGAAGAAAGTAATCTTTCAACAAACTCAAAAGAAAATAGCCACACAAACAATATAAAAAAGATCAAAAATAACAGGGTTTAATAATCACTATTCTTTAATAGCTCTTAACATCAATGATCTCAACTCACCAATAAAAAGACATAAACTGACAGACTGGATCCATAAACAGGACTCAGCATTTTGCTGCATCCAGGAAACGCACCTCCTTGTTAAAGACAAACACTACCTCAGAGTAAAAGGCTGGAAAACAATTTTCCAAGCAAATGGCCCCAAGAAACAGGCTGGAGTAGCCATTCAGATATCAAACAAAATCGACTTTCAAACAAAAGTCATCAAAAAGGATGAGGAAGGACACTTCATATCTATGAAAGGAAAAATCTACCAAGAATAACTCTCAATTGTCAACATCTATGTCCTGAATGCAACAGCTCCCACATTCATAAAAGAAACTCTACTAAAGCTCATAGCACACATTGCACCTCACACAATAATCGTGGGAGACTTCAACAAGCCACTATCAACAATGGACAGATTTTGGAAACATAAACTAAACAGAGAAAGAGTGTAAATAACAGATGCTATGAACCAAATGGGTTTAACAGATATCTATAGAACATTTCATCCTAACTCAAAAGAATATACGTTCTCAACGCCTCAAAGTACCTTCTCCAAAATTGATCATATAATTGGTCAGAAAACAAACCTCAACAAATATAAGAAGATTGAAATAATCCCATGCCTTCTATCAAATCACTACAGATTAAGGTTGGTCTTCCATGTCAACCACAAAAGAAAGCCCACATACACATGGAAGCTGAACAATGTTCTACTCAATGATAACATGGTCAAGGAAAAAATAAAGAAGAAAATTAAAGACATCCTAGAATTTAATGAAAATGAAAGTACAACGTACCCAATCCTATGGGACACAATAAAAGCAGTGTTAAGAGGAAAACTCATAGCTCTGAATGCCTCCAAAAAGCAACTGGAGAGAGCACACACTAACAACTTAACAGCACACCTGAAAGATCTAGAACAAAAAGAAGCTAATACACCCAAGAGGAGTAGAAGGCAGGAAATAATCAAATTAAGGGCTGAAATCAACCAAGTGGAAACTAAAAGAACTATACAAAGAATCAACAAAACTAGGAGCTGGTTCTTTGAGAAAATCAACAAGATAGATAAACCCTTAGCCAGATTAACCAGAGGGCACAGAGACAGTATCCAAATTAACAAAATAAGAAATGAAAATGAAGATATAATAACAGACTCTGAGGAAATTTAAAAAATGCTCAGATCCTACTACAAAAGCCTATATGCAACAAAATTGGAAAATCTGAAGGAAATGGACAAGTTTCTAGACAGATACCAATTACCAAAGTAAAATCAGGATCAGATAAACCATCTAAACAGTCCCATAACCCCCAATGAAATAGAAGCAGTCATTAAAAGTCTCCCTACCAAAAAAATCCTAGTACCAGATGGGTTCAGTGCAGAATTCTATCAGAACTTTAAAGAAGACTTAATACCTATACTCTTCAGTCTATTCCACAAAATAGAAACGGGAGGAATACTACCCAATTCATGCTATGAGGCCACAGTTACACTGACACCAAAGACCCACAAAGTCCCAACAATAAAAGAAAACTTCAGACCAATTACCCTTATGAATATCGATGCAAAAATACTCAATAAAATTCTTGCAAACCGAATCCAAGAACACATCACAAAGATCATTCACCATAATCAAGTAGGCATAATCCCAGGGATGCAGTGATGATTCAATACCTGGAAATCCATCAATGTAATCCACTACATAACCAAACTCAAAGGAAAAAACCACATGGTCATTTAGTTAGATACTGAAAAAGCATTTGACAAAGTTCAACATCCCTTCATGATAAAAGTCTTGGAAAGATCAGGAATTCAAGGAGCATACCTAAACATAGTAAAAGCAATATACAGCAAACCAGTGGCTAACATCAAACTAAATGGAGAGAAACTCAAAGCAATCCCACTAAAATCAGGGACTAGGCAAGGCTGCCCTCTCTATATATATCTATTCAATATAGTACTGGAAGTTCTAGCTACTGCAATTAGACAACAAGGAGGTCAATGGGATACAAATTGGAAAGGAAGAAATCAAAATATCACTATTTGCAGATAATATGATGGTATACTTAAGTGACCCAAAAATCTCCACCAGAGATCTGCTACAGCTGATAAACTTCAGCAAAGTGGCTGGATACAAAATTAACTCAAGCAAATCAGTAGCCTTCCTATACTCAAAAGATAAACAGGCTGAGAAAGAAATTAGGGAAATACCACCCTTCAAAATTGTTACATACAATATAAAATATCTTGATGTGACTCTAACCAAACAAGTGAAAGATCTATATGACAAGAACTTCAAGTCTCTGAATAAAGAAATCGAAGAAGACCTCAGAAGATGGAAAGATCTCCCATGCTCATTGATAGGCAGGATTAGTATCGTTAAAATGGACATCCTGCCGAAAGAAATATACAGATTCAATGCAATCCCCATCAAAATCTCAACTCAATTCTTCATAAACCTAGAAAGAGAAATTATCAAATTCATATGGGATAACAAAAAACTCAGGATAGCAAAGCCTATTCTCAACAATATAAGGACTACTGGGGGAATCAGCCTCCCTGACTTCAAGCTGTACTACAGAGCAGTAGTGATAAAAAAAACTGCATGGTATGGGTACAGTGACAAGCAGGTAGATCAATGGAATAGAATCGAGGAGCAAGAACTGAACCCACACACTTATGGTCACTTGATCTTTGACAAAGGAGCTAAAACCATACAGTGGAAAAAAGAAAGCATCTTCAACAAACGGTGCTGGTTCAACTGGAGGTCTACATGTAGAAGATTGTGAATTGATCCATTCCTATCTCCCTGTACAAAGCTCAAGTCCAAGTGGATCATGGACCTTCACATAAAACCAGATACACTGAATCTAATAGAAGAGAAAGTGCGGAAGGATCTCCAACACGTGAGCACAGGGGAAATGTTCTTGAACAGAACACCAATGGCTTGTGCTCTAAGATCAAGAATTGACAGATGGGACCACATAAAATTACAAAGCTTCTGTAAGGCAAAGGACACTGTAAATAGGACAAAACGGCAACCTACAGATTGGGAAAAGACCTTTACCAATCCTACATCCGATAGAGGGCTAATATCCAACATATACATAGAACTCAAGAAGCTAGACTCCAGAGATCCAAATAACCCTATCAAAAAATGAGGAAGAGAGCTTAACAGAGAATTCTCAACTGAGGAAACTCGAATGGCTGAGAAGCACCTAAAGAAATGTTCAACATCCTTAGTCATCAGGGAAATGCAAATCAAAACATCCCTGATATTTCGCCTCACACCAGTCAGAATGGCTAAGATCAAAAACTCAGGTGACAGCAGATGTTGACGAGGATGTGGAGAAAGAGGAACACTCCTCCATTGCTGGTGGGAATGCAAGTTGATACAACCTCTCTGGAAATCAGTTTGGTGGACCCTCAGAAAAATGAACATAATACTACCTGAGGACCCAGATATTCCACTCCTGGGCACCCAGAAGATGCTCTAACATGTAATAAAGACACATGTTCCACTATGTTCATAGCAGCCATATTTATAATAGCAGAAGCTGGAAACAACCCAGATGTTCCTCCTTGGAGGAATCGATATAGAAAATGTTGTACATTTACACAATGGAATACTACTCAGCTTTTAAGATCAATGACTTCATGAAATTCGCAGGCAAATGGATGGATCTTGAAAATATCATTCTGAGCCAGGTAACTCAGTCAAAAAAGAATGAACATGGTATGTACTCACCATTAAGTGGTTACTAGCCCAAAAGTTTGAAATAACCAAGAATCACTTCCCAGCAACAGTAGGGCTGAGTGTGAGGTCTCAGGTGGAGGACTTGGAGAAAGGATTGAAAGAGCTGAGGGAGTGTGCAGCCCCAGGGAGTTAGCAACAGTGGCAACTGGCCTGACCCCCCCCTACTCCTGGAGACTGATCCACCATCCAAAGGATACACATGGAAGGACCCATGGTGTTGGCCACAAATGCAGCAGAAGAGTGTCTTGTTATCCATCAGGGGGAGGTGACGCCCTTGGGCCTGAGGGTGTTAAATCCCCTAATATAGGAGAATGCCAAGGAGGGAAGATGAGAGTGGGTGGGTGGGTGGGTGGAGAATATCCCCATAGTGGCAGGGGGAGGTCAGAGGGAATGGGGAGTTTCCAAAAGGGAGATCTGGAAAGGTGGAAACATTTGAAATGTAAAAAAATTATGAAAAAAATAAAAATAAACATAAAATTTATAGTTCCAGAAAAAAAATCTCAGCACAAGGTTACTTCCCCACGTTACACCATTTCTGTTCCCAGAAGAAAGACACACACAGCCTTTACATAATAATTTCCCTTATGGAGCACAATACCTGGCAAGTTAACTACCATCCATGCTGTTAGAATCAACTTTTCCATTAAAAAAAAAAAGTTATTATTTGCTATGTTTCATCTATACTGCTCTTAGCTCCAATTGTCTAGACTACATGGCCACATTTTTATAGCTCACCTAGTGCTTGATGGCTCTTCTTTCTCTTTTTCTGCAAGTTCATCTTCTAGTCCATGACTTCTAATCCTTCTCTCTCTCTTCTTGTGGACTCAAGCCTGGGAAATCTTCTGTATTATCCTAAGACTAAAGGGGCATTTGATTCTATGGAATACTGTCCCACTGCTATGCTTGCAGTCAGAAGAAATAACCACAATATTCATCCTTCAAAAGGTCAGAGAATATAGTAGAAATGTACGTCAAAAAAATATAAAAGTCAGAGAAAGAGGTAGAATATCATGACCCTAGTACTCAGAACCCTGGATAATCTGGTCCATCATAGTAAATGCCAATCCAGCCAGGACTACTAAAGTGAAAAACTATCTCAAAACAAAACAAAACCTAAAATCAATGAGATCAGATTGCATAAATCTTGGGCCTTGTCTATGATGATGTAAAACTCTCAGGTCACACATAGTAAAGACGCCATGGATTTAAGCATGCACAGACATAATGGATACTTGGTTTGGTTCCCTGCAGAAAACTGGAAATACTGGTGCTGCTCCAGCTCTACTAGAAGTGACATGGGTAGTAAGAACTCCAGTCCCAACTGCATGGCCTATCCCTAGCTCCTTATCATAGCCTACAGTCCCCACAGAAGACTCCCACGCTACTGGAAGCTAATCTGTTATGAGAAACCCCAGGTAAGAAATAAGCAGTTGCCAGCTAATACTCCTTAACCCCTTCCCATCACTCAATAACAGTCCCTCTCCTAGGCTCCATATATTTGACCACAACCCTGACAGAAGACACCTGCTCCACAGGAACCCGCATCAGTACTAGGATCCCCAGGAAAGTGCAATCACAGAGGCTGCTCAAGTTTTTAAAATGTATAGATCTAAATATATAATCCTCATCAGAGAAATCTCAAATGGCAAAAATAATCTTAAAGAAATGGTCAAACTCCTTGGGTGTCAGGGAAATGAAAAACAAATATACTCCAATATTCCACCTTATACCCATCAGAATGGCTAAATCAAAACCAAATGTGACAGCTTCTACCCCAGTGAGGATTTGGTTCACAGCAAACACTCCTGCATTGAGGGTTGGAGTCCAAAATTGTACAAGCATTTTGGAAAACAAAGTAGTGTGTTCTGAGAAAACTGGAAATTGATATACCTCAAATGGATGGAGCTAGCAAATATCATCCTGAGTGAGGTAATCCAGACACAAAAGGACATGTATGGTATGTACTCATTTATAACTGGATATTAACCATAAAGTACAGGATAAGCATACTACAATCCACAGACCCAAAGAAGGCACATATCAATGAGAACCCAAGATAGGATACTTCAATATTCTTCAGATGGGAAATAACATAGCTATTAGAGGTGGATAGAGGGAGAGAACTGGGTGGGAGAAGGGAGAAAGATGGGAATGGGGCTGGGGAACCAGGTGTACGGAAAGCAAGGGCATCTGTAGCAATTGTCAGATACCTGGAATTGGTGAGGCCCTTGGAGTCTATGGGCAAACTCTGACTGAGTCTCCTAGCAGTGATAGAGATGGGGCCTGAATTGGACCCCTAATGTAGCCAGACAGGACTCCCTGTGGAGGTATAAGGACAGAAACCCACCCACAAAATCTTTGACCCACAATGTGTCCTACTTAGAAGTAATACGGGGACAAAGTAGTGCAGAGATTGAGGGAAAAGCCAACCAATGGATGCCCAAATTGAGATCCATCTCATAGGTTAGAAACAAGCCTGATACTATTAATGATACTCAGTTATGCTTTCAGACATTATCCTAGCCTAACTATCCTCTGGAAGCTCAACCCAGCAGCCAGTAGAAACACATGAAGAGACCCACAGCCAAACAATAAATGGAGCTCAGGTAGTCTTTTGAGAGAGTTAGAGATTAAGGGACATGAATAAGATAAGGACTCCACAGACAGATCACTAGAGTCAATGAAACTGGAACTTTGGGGCCTCCCAGAGACTGAACCATCAACAAGAGAGCAAGCATGGGTGCCTAGAAAATATATATGAAATGTGAAGCTTAATCTTCATAAGGGTCTCTCAATACCTGTAACAGGGACTGTCCTTGAATCTGTTGCCTGCCTGTAGATAACATTCCCAAAACTGGGCTCTGTTGAGGCCAGTGGGAATGGAAGTGCCACTTCCTGCACAGACTTGATGTGCCATTATATGCAGGGGAACTTGTCCTGGTGAGAGGACAAGTAGAAGGGGAATTAAGTTATTATGTATGGATTTTGGGGATTAGGAACAAAAGGGCTGATAATGGGAAGCAAATTGAATAAATATATCAACTAATAGGGGAAAAAAGACATTAACAAGAAGGAAAAATGGATTTTTCAATAGAACATAAGAGGATCAACTAAGCATTCATGGAAGAAGGGGAGTCCAGATTTGGGTGAATCTATCATAGATTATAGACAGGATGACGGAGAGGTTCAAGGAGAACTCATACCTCTAGAGTTGTTCCCATACCCTTAATGGGAACTGTGTTCAGATTAACTCTGTAGTTCTTCATCTTATTTTGTTCTGACATTGGTGCTTTTCTGTTCTCATATTAGCATTCAATTAAAATTTTCTAGCGCATCCCTTCTCACATCCCTTCTGTCTTCCTGAATTTGAGACTGTTGCTTTTGCCACATGATCAGGACACTAACATATACCTTCTGTCAGTGACCCTCACATCTCTGATATTTTCAATCCTGGGTAAGTGATTGCCACATTTGCTCTACCTGTCTCAGTCTTGAATCTGTCACTTTCTCTCTATCACCTGTCACTCTTCCACTATCACTGTATTTTGGTCTACTGCCTGGGTTTTTGTTGCAGCTCATATGACCTTTATCCAGTCCTATAATGAAAAAGACAGTTCTCTTGGACAACAAATCTCACAACCTAGAACCTAGAACACAAAATATTTGTCCTCTAACTAACATTCCTGTACTAAGTCATAAGTACTACACAAACTACTATTACTACTACTACTACTACTATTACTACTACTACTACTACTACTACTACTACTACTATTACTACTACTACTGCACACACACACACACACACACACACACAGACACTACATGTACAGAGAGAGACTGGTAGAAACTCAGAAAGAAATATAAATAATATTTATGATACATAAAAATATTAAACTGAAAAAAAGATAATTTAGGGCATATCGTAGTTAGGGTTTCATTGCTAAGAAGACAAAATGACCAAGGCAACTCTTATAAAGGACAGCACTTAAGTACATCTGGCTTACAGTTTCTGAAGTTCAATACATTGCCATTATGGCAGGAAGCATAGCAACAGGCAGACATACATTGTGCTGAAGGACTGGCTGAGAGTTCTACATCTTGATCTGAAGGCTCCAAGGGCAAGACTTGCTCCACTGGTAGCTAGGAGAAGGCTCTATCTGCCACACTAGAAAGAACTTGAGAATAAGATCATGTAGACCCCCTACATAGTGGCACAGACACACTTTCTACAAGGCCACACCTCTGAATAAGGACACTTCCCATTGGCCAAGCATAATTAAACCACCACTGTACCATTAAATTTGAATGTTAAGTAAACAATGTCTAGAATAAAACAAATTAAGTCACAGTTTTCTTTGTCTCTGAAGATTTCCATAATTACTTCCATGGGTTCAATGGGGTAGAAGGATTGACTCCAATTATAGGTGTCATCATTCCATGGGCTGTGAACCCAGGCTGCATGAAAAATAAAAAGTTAGATAATGACCAAGGCCATTTATCTGTGCTCAAATCTATTGTTGCACTGGGACAAACAACCTCAAGTTAATGTTCTCTCAGGCATGGTGTAGCATTCCTTCAAACTGAGAGCCAAAAGATACATTTCCTTCTTTGAGTTGCTTATGTCAAGTTATTTTCCACCAATGTATCAATTATCTTGAACAGTGGGCTTTGGGTAATGTCATTGAAAGTGCAAGTTTCATGGAGAGTAAATATATACATAGCATAGCACGCACTCAGAAGCTCATGCTCCAGAAGAATATGAAATAAGTACTCAGGAAGACAGCCAAGACTGTGCTAAGAATTCTAAGATGGCTTCTGGTCTGGGCTTGTGCCCTGAGCAGACCTTGGGCACAAACTTTTAAGCTGGTCCCACAACATCCAGAGGAAGCTCTACTTCCAGGCACTCCAACATGCACAGGATAATAGTATCAGAGGTGAGGAGGACACAACATGTGTGCTAACACCAGGAAAAATTGGGAACAGCAGGATCCAGGGATACAGGAACACTGCTTAAAAAGTGGCAAGGGTTCTTTCCAGTCTGGGCCTGTACCCTGAGCTGACCTTGGGAGTGAACCTCTCAGCCAGTCCCACAACACCCAGAGGAAGCTCCAGTTCCAGATGTTCTAACATGGCCAGGACCACAGGTTCACAGGGTACCAGGAGCTTAGTCACAAAAGGATCTCAAGGTTGCAGAGGAAACTTTACTCCCAGGAGCTCTGTCACACCCAGGATCTCAGGATCACAGGATCACAGAGATACTTTGTATCTAAGGAGTTCTGACACAACCAGGATCACAGGAAGGACAGGCTCCACTCAGATAAAGGGAGGGAGGTAGCACTAGAGATAACCTGATGGCAGGAAGGAAGCACAAGAACATAAGCAACAGAAACAAAAGTTACCTGGCATCATTAAAACCCAATTCTCCCACCATAGCAAGTTGTGAATACACCATCACACAGGAAAAGCAAGATTTGGATCTAAATTCACTTCTCATGGAAATAGAGGACATTAAAAAGGACTTAAATAACTCCCCTGAAGAAATACAAGAGAACACTGGTAAACAACTAGATGCCATTAAAGAGGAAACACAAAAATTCCTTAAAGAATTACAGGAAAACATAAACAAGCAGGTAAAAGAAATGAAGAAAACCATCAAGGATCTAAAACTGGAAGCAGAAACAATAAAGAAATCACAAAGGGAGACAACCCTGGAGTTAGAAAACCTAGGAAAGAGATCAGAAGTCATAGATGCAAGCATCACCAACAGAATACAAGAGATAGAAGAGAGAATCTCAGGTGCAGAAGATACCATAGAAAACATTGAAACAACAGTCAAAGAAAATGTAAATTGCAAAATGTTCCTAAGACAAAACATCCAGGAAATCCAAGACACAATGAGAAGACCAAACCTAAGGATAATAGATATAGAAGAGAGCAAAGATACCCAACTTAAAGAACCAGTAAATATCTGCAACAAAATTATAGAAGAAAAATTTCCTAACCTAAAGAAAGAGATGCCTATGCATATATAGGAAGCCTGCAGAACTCCAAATAGACTGGACCAGAAAAGAAATTCTTCCCATCACATAATAAGCAAAATACCAAATGCACTAAACAAAGAAAGAATATTAAAAGCAGTAAGGGAAAAAGGTCAAGTAACATAAAAAGAAAGACCGATCAGAATGACACAAGACTTCTTACCAGAGACTATGAAAGCAAGAAGATCCTGGGCAGATGTCATACAGACCGTAAGAAAACACAAATGCCAGCTCTGGCTACTGTACCCAACAAAACTCTCAATTACCATAGACAGAGAAAACAAGATGTTCCAGGACAAAACCAAATTTACACAATGTCTTTCCACAAATCCAGCCCTACAAAGGATAATAGATGGAAAACACCAACACAAGGGGGAAAATTACACCCTAGAAAAAGCAAGAAAGTAATCTTTCAACAATCCCAACAGTAGATAGCCACACAAACATAATACCACCTCTAACAACAAAAATAACAAGGAGTAAGAACCACTTTTTCTTAATATCTTTTAATATCAGTGGATTCAAGTCCCCCACAAAAAGCCATAGACTAACAGACTAGATACATAAACAGGACCCAGCATTTTGTTGCATACATGAAAGGTACCTCAGTGACAAAAACAGACACTACCTCAGAGTACAAGGTTGGAAAACAATTTTCCATGCAAATGGTCCCACGAAACAAGCTGGAGAAGCCATTCTAATATCTAATAAAATCAATTTTTCACCAAAAGTTATCAAAAACATTAGTAAGGATACTTCATTATAAGTAAAAACATTAGTAAGGATACATCTCCCGGTACAAAGCTCAAGTCCAAGAGGATCAAGGACCTCCACATAAAACCAGATAAACTGAATCTATCAGAAGAGAAAATAGGGGAACTCCTCGAACACATGGGCACAGGGGGAAATTTCCTGAACAGAACACCAATGGCTTATGCTATAAGATGAAGAATTGACAAATGGGACAAAATAAAATTGCAAGGATTCTGTAAGTCAAATAACACTGTAATAGGACAAAACAGCAATTAACAAATTAGGAAAAGATCTTTACCAATCCTCCATCCGATAGAGGGCTAATATCCAAAATATACAAAGAACTCTAATTTAGACTCTAGAGAATCAAATAATCCTATTAAAATGGGGAAGAAAGCGAAACAGAATTCTCAACTGAGAAATATTGAATGGCCAAGAATCACCTAAAGAAATGTTCAACATCCTTATTCTTCAGGGAAATGCTAATCAAAATGACACTGAGGTTCCACCTCATACCCATCATTAGAATGGCTAAGATCAAAAAGTCAGGTGACAGCAGATGCTGGTGAGGATGTGGAGAAAGAGGAACACTCCTCTGCTGCTGGTGGAACTGCAAGCTGGTAGAACTACTCTGGAAAACAGTCTGATGTTTCTTCAGAAAACTGGACATAGTTCTAGCTGAGGAGCCAGCTATACCACTCCTGAGCATATACCCAGAAGATGTTCCAACAAGTATTAAGGGCACATGTTCCACTATGTTCATAGCAGCCATATTTATAATAGCCAGAAGTTGGAAACAACCCAGGTGTCCCTCAACAGACTAATGGACACAGAAATGTGATACATTTACACAATGGAGTATTACTCAGCTATTAAAAATAATGAATTCATGACATTCTTAGGCAAAGGGATGGAACTTGAAAATATCATCCTGAATGAGGTAACTCAATCACAAAAGAACACACATGATATACACTCACTGATAAGTGCATATTAGCTCCAAATCTCAGAAAACCCAAGACAGAATTCACAGGCCACATGAAGCTCAAGAAGAAGGAAGACCAAACTGTAGGTGTTTCGGTGTTTCTTAGAAGGGGGTACAAAAATGCATGGGATGAAATAAGGAGACAAAGTGTCGCACAAAGACTGAAGGAAAGGCCATCCAGAGGCTGCCCCACCTGGGGATCCATCTCATATACAGTCATCAAACCCAGACACTATTGTGAAGACTAGAAGTACTTGCTGACAGGACCCTGATATAGCTATCTCCTGAAAGGCTCTGCCAAAGCCTGACAAATACAGAGGCAGATGCTGACAGCCAACCATTTGACTGAGCATGGAGTATCCAATGGTGGAGGTAGAAAAAAGTCTGAAGGAGCTGTGGTGATAATTGAGAATTTTGCTGGGTATAGTACCCTCGGCTGTTATTTGTTTACACTTAGGGCCTTTATAGCATATGCCCAGGATCTTCTAGCTTTCATAGTCTCTGGTGAGAAGACTGGTATAATTCTGATAGGTCTGCCTCTGTATGTTTCTAGAAATCTTTCCCTTATTCTTTTTAATATTATTTCTGTGTTTTGTGCATTTGGTGTTTTGAATATTATGTGACAGGAAGAATTTCTTTCCTGTTACAAACTATTTGGAGTTCTGTAGGCTTCTTGAATGTTTATGAGCATCTCTTTCTTTAGGTTAGGGAAGTTTTCTTCTATAATTTGGCTGAAGATATTTACTGGCCCTTTAAATTGGGAATCTTCTCTTTTCCATACCTATTATCCTTAGGTTCTGTCTTCTCACTGTGTCCTGGATTTCCTGGATGTTTGAGGTTAGGAGATTTTTGCATTTTGCATTTTCTTTGACTGTAGTGTTAATGTTTTCTATGGTATCTTCTGCACCTGAGATCCTTTTTTCTATCCCGTGTATTCTGTTGGTGATGCTTGCATCTATGACTCCTGATCTGTTTCTTAGGATTTCTATATCCAGGGTTGCCTCCCTTTGTGATTTCTTTATGTTTT